>JAQIWI010000519.1:0-29263 GCA_034698825.1 Deuterosminthurus bicinctus | reverse complement strand
TCCGACGGGACAGTCCAAATATTCTCCAGCTAAAAAGTAAGTCCGACGTTATGAAAACTGTTGGTTAATCATTCATGGAGACGTGTAGAATGATAATTTCTGTCGATTCCAGAACTGAAACAACTGATTGTAAGTGTGGAATTGGACTCTGGAGATAAATGGGAAGAGCTCACCGAAGAACCTCCATTCATTTCCATGGTCTCATTCTGGTACGCTCTGGAAATGATCCCAAATCTGGAAACGAGATTTGTGTACGAGCCTAATTCGCTCACCGCGGAATTTGGAGTGGAAGACAGAAACAAAGCATGTTAGTTTGAGAAATTTACACGCTAATGTCCATTCCGTTTTTGAAATCAAACGATAAGAATGGTTTAAATTTTAGTTCTCATCATTTTTGTCTTGTAGTCGCAATGTTGAAGGCCGCTTTCAAGCATGTCCAGCCGTATGTGGAATTGGAACCTTTTTTCTATTGACCCAACCGGCTTACAACAAAGGCTTTGTTCCTCGAATTCGCTACATCCGCGTCCTTGTACTACTGCTCAAAAATTGCTTCATGTGTAGTGAAAGGCATGATTTTTACACTGTATAGATACACTACCAATGAACTCGTCTTGAGGATCATAGATTCACATGTATGACATCGAGCTTATATTTTTTCTTATTATATTCCACAGACATTCCATTTGAGTCTTTTTGAAATCAATTAATTTATCATGAAGATAGCTCCTAAGGCTATAATACAACTATTTATTAAATTAATTAAAACTTTGACCTAGCCTGTTCTTTTTCTCAATCAACACAACTGATAGTAAGTGTAGACAAGTTTTTTAAGCTTGCGAGTACACGTTGCCAAGGGAATGAAGCTCCAAATTGAACTTGTGGTCAATCTTATCAAATCTGCATATGATGAAGGATTATTTAGTCAAATCATACGGGAGAATCCAAATATTCTGCAGTTTAAACGTAAGCCTAGAGTACGGCAACTGCTGGGTAATTATTGAAGGACATTTAGAATGCTAGTCTACGGAGATTTAAGATCTGAAAGAACTGATTGTGGTTGTGTGTGTGGATCGTGGAGTTGGATTTAAGTAACTACCGGAGCATACTTGATTCATACCGGAATAAATGCAACCAATATGGCATGGTCCAAGAGGAGCCTATCCAAAATTCTGAGGAAGGCTCTGAAGTTCGCATGGCCAACTGTTTCAGTTAAAATGCGTAGTATGTAGAAGCTAGTGACATGCTCCTTTGTTCCACACCGAAGGTTAGCCTTTCATGACCCATTGGAAACCGGACTTTTTCCCCTCAACATTACAGGCAGTTACGTGTGCATACAAATACAGAGGAAAGGGATGGGCTTTTCCAGCAAGAAATCTTTCCGGCAACATTTCCAGTCTGTAGTAATGGCACGACAGCTCCTCATTCTCAATAATCACTTATCTTTCTGCTCCTCTACGTGGCATTTCGGTAAAAAAGCACGAGTTGAATTCAGAATTTCATGCCCTTGGTGACATGTCTACAAGTTTCAAAGACATTTCTACATTTTCGTTTATCAAGAACTTAATGACTGTAAGTGTTCTTATGAGTTTTGTATAGAGCAACTTGTCGGTGAGCTTGTTCACCATGTTGCGGAAGCTCGAGCTCATTCCTAGTAACATTTTTTGAAGCTTTGGTAGGCAAATATGTTTCTCACCATTCCAACTGCTTGCTTGCATTAATTGTGCTCAGCAGGATTCGGGATTTTTTGGGTCCGTCGTACTCGTACTCGTTGGTAATGATACCTTTATAGTAACTAAGAACAAGTGCAATCAAGTGCTGTGTATTTTGTAAATTTAGACACAAATTCGTCCGTAAGTCGCCATCCGAAATTCCAATGGCGTTGACTGAACATAAGAGAAGGCTTGTACAATGTTTTAAGTCATTAAATCAATGTATTTATTGCATTGCGAGCTTTGTAACTGGTACAATTATAATTGATTTCAAAAATAGTATGGAATGTTTGTGGGCTATATTAGCAGGGCAATATGGGATTGGTGTATGTAATACATGTAAGTCTATAATTCTCATTCTGAGTACGTTGCCACACTTGACAGATTTATAGATGCTAGGAGGATTGCAAAAATCAGGCGTTTAACAAGTGCAAAAAGCAGGTGATTTGATTGAGAGTACAGGGACATAGATTTGGCGAATTCAAGCGACACCGGTAGTTGATTCAACAAAAAAAAAGCTCCAACTCCACATACGGCTGGACATGCTTGAAAGCGGACTTCAACACTGCGACTACAAGAGAAAATAGAACCATAATATTAACTGTTGTTCTCTTGAGATTTTGCATACGGAATGGATAATAGCGGATGTGGAGCTTAAACTAGCCTGCTTTCTTTCTTTTTTCCTCCTTATAGCCCTCTTTAAAAAGTAAAGTCGAAGAATAATCGTACACAAACTTTGCTTCCAGATTCGGCATCATTTGTAGGGCGTACCAGACTGAAACCATGGAAATGAATGGCGGCTCTTCTGGGAACTCTTCCAATTTATCGTCAAGTTTCACACATACAACCAGCTCTTTCAGATCTGGAATCAACAGAAAATATCTTCCTTCACATGTCCCTTAAGGGTCAACCGACAGATATCGTTTTCAAGTATACTTTTGAGCTGGAGAATACTTGGACTTTCCCGTAAGATTTCATTGAATGGAGAGTCAACGAGATTCTGCTGAGCATATGTTTGCGCAAAATATTGCAAACTGCGGTAGGCATCCCTGTAAGAAATCTGTCCAGGTTCATTTACTTCTTGTTTGGCGTTTGGACCGGGTAATCACAGATTGTAAGCTTCTCCAAAAACTTGAACGCTCCTACACTCCAGATGTCGCTTGGGTCATCACGGTAGTACCGTTGATCCAGCCGAATTGCGATGACATTGGGGAAACATGGAGCTAGTCCTTTGATGTCGTCCTTGTCAACAAAGCCATACAAGGCAATCGTTGCCAAACTCGATACAATAAACAAACCGTCAGAAATTTTACTTTTCGAACAATCTTCCTCTTTGGACATGGTCCTTAATGTCAAATCTTTCAACGCTGGAAACTTGTGGCCCTGTGTCCCTTGGAAAACGTATTCGTAAGAGTGGTCAAAAATGAGCAGCCTGTTCGCAGTCAGCTTGGTGAGTACTGGAGATTCCGATAAGAACTGGGATGGGTAGATTCCATCCAAACTCAAATATTGTAGAGTGTGCTGACTTGAAATGAGTAATTTCACCAGCTGGTTCCGTGAGATGCATCCACCGGCTCCGAAGTACAGTTCGGTCAACACGGGCGTTTCAGTCGACAACAACTGATCCACCAGCAAGGCCAACTCTCCCTCGCGGCTACTTTCATCTACCCCCAAGACAGACACAGCTTGTAGCCTCCCAGCACTTTTCACTGCACTCAGATTTTCATGTGTTGCATTAACTTCTATCTGAAGCTTAGCGGAGGAGGCACTAAGAACTTGACGAAGAACGTCCTCATTCAACTCAGAAGAAATTATTAAGTTGCGAAGCGATGGTAGGTTGAGAATTTGGCCACCTTCCTGTGCAGCAGCAGAGTCCAATAACTTAACAGGCTCAGGAGGGTTCCGAGCATAATCCACTTCGAGTATGGACAGACGAGAAAGATGATTCACAAATTGAGCTAGGTCCTGAATAGTTGTCTACATCGATGTACCCAAATAAAGGCTTGTAAATCTTGGTCCGTAGTTCTTGAAAAATTCTGTTGCACGAGGAGAATTCAACCTCCATGGCTGAGCCAACTTCAATCCAGCGAAAGGAAAGTCCAAGTTTTTGTTCATACATGTTCCATCAGAGCTTTTGTTGTTGAAATCTTCTTGATCATCGTCGAGCGCCTTCTTAACACTGACGATGCTGTCATATTCCGAAACTTTGCGACAGTTCAGTAAATCTCCGACGTTCAGATGGGTCACCGTAAATTCACCCATTGACGGTGTTAAGGCGACCGTATTTATTTGTATCACAAGTATATTCGAAAGCCTTTAGCTTTCTATGAATTTCAGAATGTTGAGAGCATATTTAGCGGGCCTCTCCCGCAAACTCCTGCGGGCTTCGTTTCAGCTTTGGCCTGGAAAAAAGATTCATCTGTCATTTTGGCCGGAAATAGCCAAGGAATCGTGAATGTTTTGCAAATAGACTAACGGATGACATATTCACAGTGTTGAGACTGATTCGTTCCGGTAATAATAACAAGAATTATTGTTTTGTCCAATTAGTGGAGCTATCATGAAAAATCTTTAATTCATAATTTGTGTAATTTGACATTATCGCTTGAAAAAAAAATGTCTAGCAATGAAGGCTGATTGTAATATGGAACAGAAGGGTACTCAAATTTCAATTAATTCATCGGTTAGCTGCTCGCTTAAACGGGACATCAACCAATCCATGAGACCTTTTCATATGTAATCTCATAACATATCGACAAAAGTATTGATAGCCGCAACGTGGACGTGGACAGGTATAAAGACCTTCACCTCTGTGCACAGCCGCCTTGTGATCCTCCAAATTAGCAGGTCTCTGAAAGGCTGCAGGACACTCATCGCATTTAACCCTTCCCGACGAAATTGTCTTCGGCCTGCCGACCTTCCTTGGGAGGTACATAGTACGAACTTCGGACTTCAACGGCTTTCCACTAGCATTATGTGACAACGATGTCACATGTCTACTCGGCTGAGCCTGAGTACTGCTTCGGTTTGTCCCTTCTGCAGTGGCCGGTTGAAATGTCCCCACGTACTCTATTTCAACTGAAGGAGACTTTCTTCTTCTTTTCCGATCTAATTCATGTTCTTCTTCGCTGGGCTTTTGTCGATCAATCCTTGCATACAAAATATAAATGGTTAGATAAAATGAGCTTAAACAACATTCAGTTACCAATCGTCATGCCATGCTAACCTTTTGCCGGCTACGACATCAATAAGATGATCAAGAAGAGAGGGGTCGATCCCGTGTACGTTTACAAGATGAAGTCGCAGAACTTGTACCTGCCTGAACGCCTGGCCACAGAGTTTGCAGTCATAGTAGGTGATCTTAAATACGTCTTCGTCTTCTACATCGGTGGTCGGTCCTGGCAAAATGTCTTCTTCTGGTGATTCTATCTTAACAGTAGCCTCAGATAGACCCGTTCGTGAGCTACTGGTACTTTCTCTCCCAACGACAACACTTTGTAGCAACAAACATAATTAAATTCGTTACATGCAGCCAAACAAAATATTATACTCCACAATTTTAACAGGACTGAAACAATCACCTAGCAGATGTCCCAGCTTTCTCATTCAACGGGCCTTCGAAAGCCCGTGGACGGCTTTTCGATTCCACAGCTAACTTCTTCGAACCCGGCTGAATTCCTTTGGCATCCAATATCTTCTTAACTTGCTCGAGCAGTACCGACAATTCATCATTGACCACCATGGGGACATGCTCATCATCATCCTCCTCCTTTCCTTCTCCCGAACTGAAAAACACAAGAGGATGGAATACTATAAATGTCACTGCTACCCTATCTACACTTTATAGCTCAACAATTTAAATTCTTACCAAAGATTCTCCGAAGACTCTTCCTCCAATTCATCATCTCGGTCACGCTTGTGGCACAGTTCATTGTGCTTCTTCAGACTTTCCTTTCCACAAATGAAAGCCCGACATTCTTCACACCAAAAAGCTGGCTGTTGTATCGGTCCGGGTTTCGCGGTTTTCCTTTGATCACACATAACTGGATTGCTTTCCTAACTATTAAAAAACTGACAGAATTTGATCAGAATAATGCGCTCTGACTTCACTTCAAAATTCCAAATGTCCAAATGAAAATCCTGATAGACTATGGCGTCGTCAGGTCCTTTGCTTGTGGCTCATTGAAACGTTCAATTCGCCCCAGGCTTTAACCTGCGGAGGTACTTTACTGTGAGCTGTATGACATGGAGTCCCTACTTCAAGAATACGTTTCTTGGTACTGATTGTAATGGTGTTGTAACGGTGTGGGACGCTGCCGGCGTGTCAACTAAAACTTACGTGACTTACTTTTATGACACTAAAATTATCCCCGTTATGGATTTACCGACTACTATGGACTCAATTGTGTTATGATGATTAATGATTTTTAGGTCCTGGAAAGCGCACGAGAAGGAATCTTGGAGCGGAGACCCGAAAATTCTGGCATTATCGCTTGAAAAAAAAATCACCAGCAATGACGGCAGTATTACGGAACAGAAGGGTATTCAAACTTCATTTATTTTCGCAACGATATGACCTTAACATGACCTTAGGATAGAAGATCCTTACCTTACCAGCTAAAGTCTAAGTGCCTCCGTGCATAACAATTCCTCGTCGTCATCGATACTCTTTAAATCTATGTAAAAAAAAACATAGCCACATGTTTCATAAATCACATCAGCCACAAGATCAACCTTGAAATCTCTTGAGCAACTTACATTTCAAACTTGCATTAAATCCAACGAAAGCAACACGCATCAAACCCCGAACTTAAACATGAACCTTCAAAGTCTTCAGATTCTCACATTCCCCCACTGGACTCTTTCTGCATTCTCGATGAATTTTCATAATATCATCTTCATCCTCAACAATGTCCACTCCCAGCTCATGAAGTATCATCAGTACTGAGTCAGGAATCTTGACTGATCCGCACAAACTCAGGTGCAATCCTGTCGAATCCACCACCCCCGAATAAAGCAACAAAACAGCCTTGGCAACGTCCGGTAGGAGAAAATCTTGGAATTTGACAGTAAAATCTAGTCCATTTGTTTGACATCGTTCCGACGAGTATTTCTACAATAAAAACAAACATTCCTTCAAAAAATGAATCCCACGACTAAAGAATCCATTTTACTCACTTGAATGGCCGGACACAAAGCTTTGATGATGACCGAATGAAGCGGTATGATTCCTCCATTGCAGATTAGTTTACTGTGAGTGAATCGACCACTCGGGTCATTTTGATGTTGTAGAAGTGTGTCAAATGAGGATTTCCCAGGGGTCATTATAGCCAAACCCAAATAACTAAACCTGCAAGACACAGTAGCTGTAAGTTTTACAATCTTCTGACACAGACTTAGAAAAACTGGCGATAATATGAAATTGAATTGCCCACTTGAAGCAATTGTGTCATTGGAATCAGCAAAGCTCTATACGAGTCCAAGGCAAATCAAACCACACTAAGCTTATAGTCTGGCTGCCTGCATCTAAAATAATCTTCAAGATGACATCAGCCATTGCCTACGAAAAAATCAAGGGAAGCCATACGGCTCAAGTTGCATCCTTTCTAATTGACTCGTTCTTCCATGAGGAGCCCCTTGGCCAGGCTTTGAGTACGTCATCAAATGAGTATTAATTTGTAAAAAAACTGGGATAGAAACAACAGACTAGTCTAAATTTCGACAGGATTACCCATCCAACAAGTTTCAAGATGGCTGGCATGTTTCCTCGAACCCATTGTCGCTCACGGCATGAGCTTAATGGCACGAGACCTCAAGAATGATAAGTTAGTTGGTGTTAGCGTTAACATGATATTCAGGCCGAATGGTGAGAATGCCTTAATGTCAGACTACGCTGATCCATCCAAGGAACCAGTTATGTACCAAATTTTGAGATTTCTTAGAGCTCTAAATTCCAGTAAGTTCATTGAATGGCTTCAATTCGATTAAATGAAATTACCAGCATTATAGTGTATTTACAAGGACAGATTTAAATCGGCCGAATTCACCTGATAGAATTCTCAGAATTCTTTTCTTGAATGTTTTGTCCTCGTATGGGAAACGAGGGATTGCACGAGCACTGTCTAAAAAGTCTCAAGAACTTGCCCTGTCTTCGGGAGTCAACAGCTTCCAGGTAACACATGTGCACTTTACTGGAATTTTACTACGATGAACATTGCCACTGACCTTCAGGATTAAAAGAGCTAACTGTTCGCATGTGAATCTTGTTAAGGTGGACACTACCTCCGAATTCAGCTACAAAGTCTACAAGGCACTCGGGTATAGCGTTCTACGAGAGTGGAAATTCGCTGATTATAAAGACGATGACGGAAAGAAGATTCTATCTAATGCTGATATGGCAACTAAAGCCATTAGACTAACCCGCTTGTGAGAGAATATGTGAAGGGTGAGTTGGAGAGAATAATGATTATTTGACGGGCAGAGTCACTGACTGACAGAGGTAAATATCGAGGCTTTATTATCAAAGATGTAAGGTCCGTGGCTGCTCTCCAACTAAAATTGGCCAAAGGGCCCCTTTTATAGTCCTCAGAATCTTACTACTCCACGCAGGGAGATAGTGAGACTCACAAAAAGTACTCATTACCATTGATGGTTGCAGGACCAAAACCATGGCGATTTGGGTTTCAACATCTTTCTTCCACAGTCAACAAAAAAACTCGATTACTTTCCTAACAATTAAACTGATGTGAGTTAGATCAGAATGGTTCATACCTTGAAAGAGTACTGAGAAATGCGCCGCATGTATAAATTTTGAAACGGAGCATAGATAAGATAACTAAAGCTGTTCGTAAACAACGCGAGGATCTATTATTTTTATGTAATATTTGCTATTGTTATCTTTAAAAGATAAAATGGATATAAATAATCAAGACCCTCTCAAAGGTGCGATGGTGAAGTTTTCAAGTCTGTTTATAAGTCTGGCTGTGCGTCATTATAAAGATTCAAATAAGAAGAATTTATCTATGGTTCTAGACTCGTCATCCTTTGGGAATGTTTGTAGGGACTTCTAGTGCTGTGGTGACAGTACTGAGTGAGTCATTTTCAGTTACCTTTAAATTTGTCATCGTCCACTCCACCACAGGCACATGACCTGATGATAGACTGCCCGTTTCTTTGACTGGGGCTCATTGAAACGCTTGATCGTCGGACTTGCATAACCTCGACTTGGACGCTATCTCATTTAAAGTTAAGCCCCGTAACCGTAATGCATTCCAACATCACCAGCTGCATTATTATGTGGTAACGAAATCCCACGTCTACTTGGAAGAGCCTCAAGTTGTGAAATCAAGAAAGCTGTCGACGTAGATGCCATCGCCCGTTGAACTTGCTTGATTCCATGGCGATTTGAGATGTGTTCCCCCATAAGACTTTCTCCCGTTTTCAATTTACACTGAGTACATTGGACTATTGTTCGATCCGGATGGTGGCGACGAATAATGGTCTGTAAGATGACAATTCCTGGCAATGAGTTTTCGAACCACTTGCAGCTCCATCAGCTGGTGGTTGCATCCTGCATAAAAATTCAGTCCATTCGTGTTATATCAAGTTAAGTAATTTTAAAGGGATTTAATTAGCCAACCTACTCGTAGTTGGAAAAGCCTGGTATTCTTGGCACCAAAAACCTGGCAATTGTATCGGCATAGCTTTCACCATCTTTTTTCGATCACACATAACTGGATGACTTTCCCAACAATTAAACGCTGGCAGAATTCAGTCAGAACGATGTATCTATTTGTCCTCTGAGAGATTAAAACGTCCTGCACGGAACCTGACGATAAACTGGCGTCGCCAGTGCTTTTGTCTGTCGCTCATTGAAACTTTCGCTCGTCGGACCTCCATACTCCGGCCTTGGCTTGGACAACTTGTTAGTTTCATAAAACTAAACGTTTGCTCGTGGACGCCTATAGCTTTATGGAACACGTGTGCGATGACTCACCAAGAGACGGCGATTAAAATCTTGTTTAACTGTCATTCCAAGGAGACCAAGCGTGACTAGAATTAGTACGCCTGATTACTAGACATGACTGGGCAAAGCAACTGGTGGCAAAGGCTAATAAAATAAACTAATTGACGACTTATTTTAGGAGTTGCCAGAGTGGTATGGTGGTAAGACAGGCTTTCAACCAGTCAAAGTTTTTGGTTGATTCATATATAACTTTTATATGCACTTGCAAAAATGTTATATGAACTATATTATTGTCTTATGTTTCGTTAATTCTTGTTTCACTTATTGTATATTTTATTAAATCCTATATGCTCGCTGCAGACAGAATTCAATACCTCATGCGCAGTACATGGTACATTGAAGGGTCAAGTTTCTTTTGGAATCATTATCCGAAAAATCCACTGCCTTCTTCATTAAAATCAAGATGGATTGATTTCAAACTCTAGCATATAATACATGTTTCATACTACCAGAGGTGCTCGTCGATCGTAGTACTTTTCTCTTTCGCCAATTCCGACTCCACTACGAGGTCGTGTTGAGATTGTATCACTGAAGCGAGTCCGTCAGCCTGCTCGTTGCCAAGTTGGTGCAAATTTTTAAGGTGCATTTTCAATGCCTCGAACCTCCGAAATGGTGAATCGCACATTAGACAAACGTACGGGTTATCACATTTTCTTACCAATTGTTCAAACTTGGAAGCGCTCGTAGATGATTTTCGCTTTGAAATGCATTTCATCGATACTTTAATGTCATCCTCTTTGGAACTGCGAAGTTTAGTAGGTAGAGCTAGTACTTTTTTCTTATTCTTCCATTTCTCGTCAGTCTTACATGGTTTCTTCTTGTGACTTTGCCCTGGTTTCCATGACTTCTTTGTCTTGCATGTTTTCCCTTCATTTGGCTTCTCTGCTCCACATTCATCGGTTTCACTTGAAGTCTCTCTATCGAACTCATCCGCTTCACTTATTGAACTCGTTCCATCCCATTCATCGTCGTCAGTATTATCAAGCTTTGTCTCCTTCCGAGTTTCCGTTTTACGTGCTGCCCTCGCCCCATTCCGTTTCCGAGGTCTGCCTTTCACTTGTCTGGTTCCTGGACTTAAAACATGATTTTTGTCTAGATCAGGAGTCATTTCATCGTGCATGATCAGCATGTGACACCTGAAATTCTTTCTGTAGCGAAAACTTCGTGAGCAATAAGGACAGAAGGTGGTTTCATCCGATGCCTTGTGTACTCTACGATGATTAAACAGTGCTTGTCTAGTTGGAATCAGTTTTCCGCACTTCTCGCATTCAAACTCCGCTGCGACTAGCTCTTGGACAACATGACATTTAGCAGCATTCCTTTTCTTATGGATCTTCTCATGAACGTTCCCAATTCGATCTAGGTTTTCAGTGGAGAGCGAACTTTCACGTTGACGCGGCTGCAGTGGACGTTTCGAGTTGGTTCTCACATCACAAGTAGCATCAGCTGGTGCGTTTTCACATGGTGCTTCACCAAGCTGGTGATTTACGTCATTATCACTCGTTATGTCATCTTCATATGGAGGATCATGAATGGATTTTATGGAACTTTCAAGGTGTACGTTAGATTGAAGCTTGAGAGGGGAATGTGGGGATGAACTTGGTAGATTGGCATGGATTTGGAGGTGACTTGCAAAGGTTTCAGATGAGAAGAGCCATTTGGGACAATATTTGCATCGTTTAGGGTAGAAGGTTTGCGACGTGTTGTCTTCCAGATTGGTCCTGTGATAAGTTAAGCATTCAATTTACTGCTCAATGCGCGGGACGAATGTTTCTGATAAGCTTACCTGGTGGGATTATTATCAACCTTGTCCATATTAAACTCGGTATTGCATCGATGCGCCAACTGGTAGTATGAATGGTCTTGCTCCCAATGACACAAAGGTTCTGATTCATTCGGTGGGGTAGTGTCGTGAAGTGAAGTGAGGGAATGCTCAGATATATTGCTATCAGTACGATGACGAAAGCGATTATCAGTTTTTAGGGAAGCTAGACTATCTTGCATGCCCTCTTTCAAATTGCTGACCGATTGGGAAATAACGCTTGAAGTATTTGTCAAGTGACGACGTGAGGGATGTTTTTCATCCTTCTTATCTTCAGATGCTGTTGTCGACTCGTTGGGGATGTTGTGCCCATTGCGCATGTGACTTCTGAGTCTTTTTAACAGTTTAATTGAGGACATTGTGACATAATGTTCTTTTAAAGTTGTGATTTGGGATTGAAAATTCTGCCGTTTCTTCTCGAAAGTTAAATTTGTTGCATTGGCTTCTATAGGTGGTCCATTCAACTTTGTCGACTCAACTGTCTTGACTGCTTCTAACAATTCCTTGCGCAAGGTTCCCAAAAAGCATCTCATGCGAGTTAGATGTCCGGCATCGGGATGCTTCAAACTAATCGTCGAAGTATCCACTTGATGATCTCGTGGATTCGAAGTAGGTAAAGTTGGAGGTTGATCTATCGATGCAGCAGGCTTCTGCGTGGCTGCGCATGGCGATGATTCCATTAAGTGACTTTGTTCGTAGTGAGTAAACCAATCAGGCAGCAGAGTAAACTTTTGAGGACACAGGCAGCATGTGAAGCGCCCTCTCGTTGTCACGAACTCCCTCTTTGGGTCAATAGTCTTGCTTTCTGCAGAGTTATGCAAACTACCATGGAGATTAGGTCTGTTGATAAGAAAATTTGTATTAGTACAGGACAAACCTACAACAACCGACGAAGCAAAACCGACAAACTTGCAAGATTTGCAGTAACAATTGAATGTTGGGAGAAACGGACTTACTGAAGACAATATGGCGTCCGTGTTCCGGACTCATGCTCACTGGGTGGCGTTGTTGGAAGAGCATCGATAAAAGGAACTTTTCCAGTTGGCTTTTCCCTACAAAAATTCATGCACATGTCACTATATCGTCACTATGAGAAATTTCGTGAAAATTATATAACTCACAATTGTGCAAAATCATGGCGGACATCCCGATGTGACCCATGATTTCGTTTGGTATGCTGCAGCAGCTGAACTCGCAGTGAGAATATCTTGCCACAAATGGCGCATGCAAATCGCACGCCGCTCGACCTTTCAGCAACGTCCATCCTGCTCTGGTCGAATAAAAATTACAAAAAATTCTCTTATTAGCTAACTCATATAGCAAACTCAGAAAGAAAAGTACTGCGTGGAAGTGAGACTTGTCTAATTTATCTTGCTACAAGGTCAGATCCGTCCACGACGAGCTTATTTACACTCAAAAGCAAAGAAGCTACATAAGCAGAGCAGGCAGAGAGACATAAAAAACAGAGAGCAATTCATTTATCCTACTTTTACGACCAGCAACACACGAGAGTTTGTAATAGTCCCACTCAGACTAGTGGAAACCATTCACAAAGATTACAAGGTATTTATTTGACAAGAGAGAGAGGGCGAAAGGAAGCTGAAGGAAAAAAAACGGTCAGATAATCCCATTCATTTGCTTTATCAAGACCTCACATTCTATCCAAAGGCTATTACAAATAAATCAATTGCTACGCAATATTCCTTCCGACTTGTTTATTGGTCTTTAACTGTCATACTTAACTTTGAATTTACACCGCTTAAGTTCGTTGGTGGATGTATTACAAGGTTTTATGCTTCCAGAGCCTGCTATTTAGGTACTGGACATTGATATGAATTTTCAGCTGTGCTAAATTAAATCTGAGTTAAGGGCTGCCTTCCTTTCATGTGGCATTATCTGGCTGATTAGGCCCTCAGGTAAAAAAAAATAATTGCAGAAGGCTAAATGCCTCAATTTAGGTTGAATCACAAACAGATAGCAATTTATTTTTGTATGCAAGCAGTAAAGTTTTAATTTCAAGTTCGAATTAAGTACTATACTATAGCCTCATGAGTAACTCTCCATATTAGCTGAGAATAGGTGGTGGATTCTCAGGTCATGGGAACGCTTTTATCATATCTCCTTGAATCTTGTACAGACTTGCACCTTTTAAGGTCAAATCTACTAAATAAGTCCAGTCATCAACTAAGCAATATATATTTCAGCTGCGGTTAGGAGAGGCAAATGCTGTAGGGCTCATTTATAACTTTGAGACTTGTAGCCACCCCTTACATAACGCATGATAATGTAACCACAATCATTACACTATGGGCGTTCGATAACAAACAAAATTTGGACAAAGGACAAGAGCTAAACTTGTTTTGGCAATGCCACATGTACAGACTTTGTAGCAGCATTTTATGTTACTAAAAAATTGATTACTTCTTGACTTTCTCGTGTGCTCGCAGCCTCATCAACATTGTCATCCACGGCTTCTTCTATATTAAAATTTGGGTGGCCATGTAATTTCTTCATGTGACGCGTTAAATGGTAACGGTAACGGATGCGACGGCCACACAGACGGCATTTGTAAAGCTTCTGTCCTGAGTGTACGGTCAAGTGATCATCCCGAAGATAACGTCTGCTATAGAGCTTTGGACAACTTGGACATTTATATTTGAGTTTCCTCTTCGATGCTTTCAATTTCAGTGGTGGATGGTTGTTGATTTCAACGGACTTGGATCTCGTATCAGTTCTTGTCTCATTTTCTTCCCTTTCTAATAACACGCTGGATTGACTTCCATTTGTCTTGGATTCCACCTCCTGTGAGTCGCTCCTGTTTACAACAATGGTCAAAGTTGTGTACTGACTATAATGTTAAATAAACCAACAATATTATCTACTCACGAATTATTCCCTGTGCCGGAATGCATAACTGATTCAGCGGAATTTTGCATCTTATCATCTGTCAGGATTATTTTTCCTTCGTTGGGGCATCTTGACGACAATGAATGCTGCTCACTTTGCTGATGTTTCAAAACAAAGGACGGGATGAATGAACGAATGTATTCGTGACTCACTTTGAAATGACTCTTCAAGGCGGCCAATCTTCGGAAGGTTTGCAAACAAAATTTGCACTTGTAACCCTGAATAGAGTATTCCGAGTCTGAACTGGCATGAGGCCTTATGTCACTCGGCGGAAAAGTGGGCTGACTTGAGATCACTGCCATTTCTGATGTGTCGATCGAACAGTTTTTTGACTCATTGCAATTCAAATCACTCTCAGTTCGAGTTAGAAGTTTTCCATGAACTGCTTTAATGTGTCGATAATTGTCTACGCTTAGAAGGAATTTTTTGGAGCAATATGGGCACCGGCGAGGTCTCCTTTTTCTGCGTAGGATCAAGCCCTGTCGTAACCCATTTGATGTGAACATTTTGTCTTTTTTCGTTCTGTTGATGATAAACGGGCTGGAGATTTTTAGATGATTCGATTGAGATGCGAAATTAGCTTCAGACTGACACTGTCGGACTAATTTAGTCGTGCTCTTGTTGCTGTTTCCTAAACTTTCACAGCTTGTAACAACCACTTCCTTTTCTACATCCGTTCTCCTTTCACTGTAAATTTCAAAAGGGAAATGAGTAGTTTATTTTTATTAATCTAATTAAAAAGGTATCTTGCCTATTAGCATTTGCTGGCAACGTGCTTTCGTCCTCTGACGAAGAGATGTCATATACTGGAATCTCTTTACTTGGAGTCTTGATTGTTTGCTGTGATGAAAGCTGACGAGAATGGTTGATTGAGAAAGTTTTTCTTGGCGGACTAATTTTGCTTTTGTGTGCCTTCAAAGAATGAGGATACCACATTTGCAAGTCTGTGAACTGTTCGTTGCAATCAAATGGGCACATGAAAGCACTTCCAGCCTGGCAATAAGCTTCCATGTTTTCCCTTCGTTTAACTTTCTCACCTTCGTCTCTGTCGCTGGTATTGGCTCTATGCAAACAAATTTTTCATTTAGCATTTCACAATTATTTAATTACTCAAACGGTTCTTTATGAATTTGGGCAAATATATTGACATTCTTCCTCATAATTATAATGGTGACTTACCCAATCGTCTCATTCTCTGATGATTCTACAATACTGTTCACAAAACCTATCTCACTGTGGCTCTTTTTAAGATGCATTGTCAACTGAATTCTAAGATGGAAAATCCTCCAGCACGTGGCACACTGAAACCAAGACATTCCCAATGACTTGGGCTGTGATTTCATAATAAAGCTGGCTAACTTTCACCGTTCCTAGTATGTTCCCAGTCTCGCTCTTTCCCCACTGCAGGTTACCATGACCATGAGTACGTACTGACTCGAAAGAAAGTTGCTTTCCAAATGCTTCCAACAACTCACTTTCCCTTTCTTCCACCCAATGAACATGATGAAAACGTTCTAACGACGACAACTTATGCCTTACGTGTGTTTCTCACGCTGCCTGGATCAAGGTGGGATACAATTTTTGATTTCAGTAGCACTCTGTATGGGTAATTTAAATGGCTACACAGAAAATAAAACTTCAGACTAATAGAATTCACTGATGTTCCCTTGATGATGCAAGGATGTGATTCAATCACTTTTCCATCTTCCATCTCTATAGAGATCAGGAAATCTGCTCTTATCAATGGCGATCAATAGGTGCAGACATATCCCAGGAGAACTCGGCTGCTTGGAAAACAGTCTACCTTCGGTCTGATGGCAATTATGTGATGTTTACTTACCATACGAGGGAACAAGATCCAAGCACATGACAGCGAAGAGAAAGAGAATTAGCTTATTCGTGCAGTGTGTGTGTTGACCTCAAGTGTATAAAGTAATGAATGTTCTTTATGTCAGCTTGACGTAGTAATTACACGTCTACAAGCCGGCAGGCTGATGAGATACTGAACGTGAAACACACTTGTAAATTATTTATATTAAGCGCATCTGTGGACACAATCTTATTTTCTGACTCGTCACTGCTATAGTGCTTTGTTTACGAATGAAATTGATCCGCAAGGTTTAAATGCCGACAGATAACAACAACATATATGCATCATTCAAGTTTGACTTACCCCTCAGATAAATCTTTGTTTTGTAATTATATGCTCCCTTATGGAACACTTGTGCGATGCATCACCGACAACCGGCGATTAAAATCTTGTTTAATTGTCATTCCAAGGAGACCAAAGCGTGACTAAAATTAGTACACGTATGATTGTAATTAGAACTGACTGAGCGAAAGAACTGCTGGCAAGAGCTAATAAAATAAAATACTTTATGACACATAAAGGTCTGATGGGGATGGGATAGGTGGTCATTCAAATAACCTGCAGGGACAATTTACCGGTGTCCCCATTAAAACCGAATGTTAGCTCATAAAACAAAGCGTTTTCGGCGTCATCCAATGTTCAATGGAGTGCAATATGCGATGCTCCAATGGATCCGCTTGAGAGGTTTTAAACTTTTGACATAGATATTATCCAATACATTCTTGCTATTGATTTTATTTAACAGCTGTGAGTATAGTTAATACATGAGCACATAGTTGAGCACTGACTGGAGACTGTCACACAATGTAATGAAAAGCTAAACGTAAAAAAAGTGAGTTTGACAAACCAATTATAGGTAGTAGGCTTTACAGACGATCGAATGGGTTTAAACAAATTGAGTATCATTGAGCACGAATGTCCTAACTTGAGTATGACAGATTCTTGTATGTAACCCTACGACATTAAGGATCATGAATGCCAACACAAGCTGATCATAAATCAGAGGTTTACATTAGCTCCTCGCACAGGCTGAACACCATCAATTCGATGAACATTCTTCATATGTCCATTCATTTTGTATCGACATGTGTCTTGATGATCGCAGAATGGACAGGTGTAAGGACTTTCACCTCTGTGCAGCACAGCCTTGTGATCCTCCAAATAAGACGGTCTACTAAAAGTCTGCGGGCATTCATCGCACTGGTGCTTTTTTTATTGTCGCTTGACACCGTAATTCTCTCCTTCGTACTCCCGGTTGCAGCTCTTCCAGTCACCAAATCATTCATTGGTGGAAATGAGGAAAGAAGGCCGGAGAGTTGCAGAGTCAAGACAGCTTTGGACGTAGATGCCACCGCCCTTTGATCTTGCGTGATTCCATGGCGATTTGAGATGTGTTTCCTCAGTAGACTTTTAGCCGTCTTAAAGTTACACTCAGGGCATTTGACTATTTTTTGATCCGGATGGTTGCGACGAATATGGTCTGTAAGTTGACAATTCTTGGGAAATGATTTTTTGCACCATTTGCACCTGAAGATTCCATCAGCTGGTGGCTGCATCCTGGATATAAAAATTCAGTCCATTTATGTTACCAGCAAGTATAAGGTAATTTTAGTATCAAGTAAAGGGATTTAATCAACCAACCTATTCGAACTTTTCCCTGCCGAAGGCTTTTGTTCCTTGACCATTGCTGAAGCCTGGTCCAGGTCGACCTTGTGTTTGCGTACAAGGTGACCTCCCAGATCCTGTGGCCGCGTGAACGCCTGGCCACAAAGTTTGCAATTCAAGACTTTCTCCATCTTTCTTCCACAGCCACAAAAAACTCGAGAACTTTCCTAACGATGAAAGTGGCAGAGTTTGATCAGAATGGTTCAGACCTTGGAACAGCACTGAAAAGTGCACCGTATAAATTTTTAAACGACGCATAGATAAGGCAACTAAAGCTGTTCGCAAACAACGCGTGGGTCATTTATTTTTATTTGATATTTGTTATTAATAGATAAAATGGATAAAAATAATTATGACCCTCTCAAAGTTACAATGGTGCATTGTTCAGTGCTGTTTCTAAGTCTGGCTGTAGTTCATTATAAAGATTCAGTGACGAAGAGTTTATCTGGTTCTAGACTCGTCATCATTTGGGAAGGTTTGTAGGGACTTCTGAGAAAATGCATTTATGAGAGATTATCTGCTGTAGTGCCAGTAATGAGTCAGCTTCAATTGACTTTGAGCTGTGATCGTCATCGTCCACCACAAGCCCTTTACCTGATGATAGACTGCCGTCAGCAGTTTTTTTGGCTGGGGCTCATTGAAACGCTTGATCGTCGGACCTCCATTACCTCGACTTGGACGCTATCTCATTTAAAGTTGAAGCATGGCATATGATCACACATGACTAGATTGCTTTCCTAACAATTCAAAGATTTTAGAATAATGCACTCCCAATTTCCTTCCTAATGTCTACTACAGATCCTGACGATAGACTGGCGTGGTGAGATCCTTTATCTGTGGCTCATTGAAACGTTTCCTCGTTTGATCTCGATACGTGGCCACGGCTTGGTCGTCATCGCATTTAAAAGTTGAAGCATACGACATGACATGACACAACAGGAATGAGCAGCCTTTAATCTGTATGCAAAATTCAATTACACTTATTATATGCAATGATGACTTTGTGATGATTCCATGAGATATATTCCATGTCACTGGATTTTTATTTATTTTTTATTATACCCAACTCGCCCTTTTAACAGGAAGGCGATTAGAGTTAAGTTAAATGTTGCCTTCGCTTCAGGAGCATTACATGTTTGATATAAAAATTAAATATTTGCATGTTATTGTTTTTATTTAAAAGCTGCAGCTGTGAGTAATTAAAACATGTTCATCACTGGCTAGAGGAGGCTTCCATTATGAAAAGCTAAATGTAAAAAAAAGTGCGTCTGACGTGCCAATAATTACAATTAGTAGGTTTTACAGACAATCGGAAGGGTTGTACACGCTGAATGTAATTGAGTACTACAATTGTCACAACTAGAGTTTCTCAGACTGTTGTGTAATCCTATGTTGTGTAATGGATTAGAAGTGAGAGGGGTACATAGATGCTCTCGTAGCCGGGACACCAACAATTCGATGAGCTCTCATCATATGCTTTATGTTGTATCGACACCAGTCTTGCCCTTCGTAAAATTTAAACATTACATCTTCTAAGCAGCATTATGGAGCATTCCACATAACGCAGTCACAACTCTGCTGACAATTGCACGCGTATTACGTAGCGCACGGTCAACCACGAGCCATGGACAGCGTTCATACAGTGTATGACAAAAACAGAATACAAGACACCTACACCAAGCAATTTAAACGCTGGATATAAGGTATCCAGTGAAACTGCATTCCATGAGTTTGCAACACTTACCAGAGGGCCTGTATTGCGCCATATAGTCGCGAGGTTAATTTGCCTGATCTGAAGTGATTCTAACGTTAATTCTTTTCCCCCGAAGTAATAACCCGGAACGCTATATCTAATCATCCATGCGTTGAGTCGTTTAAGCCAATACTCGTATATTCCACATGCAAATATTCTTGCAAAAAAGCTCTGGAATATTGGTGACAAAAAGTTAGATAGTAAACTTACAGGAGATATTTTAGTGAAAAATGGCAAAGTTTCGCCAGGAAACACGAGTTCTTTATTGTTTTGCACACCATGCAGCATACGAAATCCCTCAACTTCATATGCTGAGCCAATAATCACATGCACAGGATTTGAACTCTTGTCCGTTTGTCTTAGTGCATACAGGGAGGGCTTGTTCACTAATGCTATACGACGTCTGAATCCCTGCAAAATTGAAGAGAGTGTACCATTCCGACCGGTATACTTTTCCAGATAGATATCAATTTCGTACTGAAAATATGGAATATTCTTCAGAGAGTCGTATTGCGTGAAGAGAACTGAAGTGTTGGTCAATAACTGATAATCCCCAATGGCTAGATCATACATGTTATGAGGCAAGATCGGAATCGAGGGCGATATAAGCTCATTCACCATACCCCCACTGTAGCATATGTTAAGTAGTACTGCACCAAAAGCCCATAGAGTGAGAGCAAGAAGATCGCCACAATACGAAGGAGGCTACGGTGGTTATGAGGGGCCGGGCGGTGGTTTTGGCGGTCAATATCCAGGTGGCGGTTATGGACGATACCCCAGTGGTGGTAATGGAGGATATCCCGGTGGTGGTGGTGGTGGATACAATTCTGGCCAAGGTCAATCATCTGGTGCATCTAACAACCGAGGCTACAATGCAAATTTCCAGGCACCATTTGGATTTGGTGCTTCCTTCTCCTCATTAAATTCTGCGGGACTGGGTTAATCCAATTCGGTCGTTACGGGAGCATTTTTAGGGTAATTGGTTTATGCCTGATTCCATGTAAATTTTTGTGATTGGACTCTTGTTGATATATGAGTATTTAGCATGACAAAAAAACTGTTTTAACCTAAAAATGTACTGCCATATCGACTACTCGTTTTTTTCAAATTCTTTGTAATAAAGTTGTACTACTAAAAGTGTGGTTTTTCATCGCATCACGTTTTCATTTGCAACAAGGCAAGCATACGGCGGAAATTTTCCAGTTTGATCGACTTGTTCATATTGTGGAAGCTTTTAATTAAACGATTAAATATGCTTTATTAGGCACACTCTCTTTCAAATTATTCATGGAAGAGAATATTGATTGGGCAATATTGAGACAAAGTCAGTCAAAGTCATCAAGCCCACGCGCAACCTATAAAATATAAAGTTTTAGAAGTGACAGCGAACACGTCTTTACTTATTGGACACGTGCAGGCCTACCTGGAGCAGTCTTTTCTATGTGACGACCGGCAATATTGAGACAAAGTCATCAAGCCCACGCGCAACCTATAAAATATAAAGCACTAGAAGTGACAGCGAACACTTCTTTAATTACTTATTCGACACGTAGGCCTAACTGGAGCAGTATTTTCCACGTGACGACCGGCAATATTTATTCAAAGTACCTCAAAGCCATCAAGCCCACGCGCAACCTATAAAATATAAGGTACTAGAAGTAACAGCGAACACTTCTTTACTTATTGGACACGTAGGCCTAACTGGAGCAGTCTTTTCTATGCGACGACCGGCACAAGTATGCCGAAAAAATCCTCCAGCCGGAAAAGAGGAATACAGCGGGGCATACCTCGGCATCGGGTGACGAGTGAGGATAAAGCTGCCGGGCAGGGAGACGAGAATAATGAGAAAGAAGGCTCTCGATTTCTCTGTTTCAATCGGTCCAAGTTGTCATCACTTGGGAAAAAAATTTTTGAATTCAAATTCAAAAGTTGTGAAAAATTCCACTTGATCGGCTTCGGACGTACACAGAAAGGTGAATACGTTCCTTTAGGCCGGAAGGACCAGATTTGGCACTACTGTACTGCTGCTTTTTTCCTGGCGTTGAGCATACAAAGAACCTGGGCAACGGTGGAATTGTTCTTATACGAAGAGCTTCGAATGGAGTCTTTTTTATGTCTGAGTTTGGCTCTGGTCTACGATGTGGGTGTCTCATTGGCGCTGGGTATCGTACTGAGGCCTAAGGAAACCATGGATGTACTTAACAGTTGGGCTCAAATTTCAGACACTTTGAAAAAGATTGAGCCTAGCTCAAAATGTCACCCACTTGACAACATTCCTGCATGCTTAAAAGTAATTTTCAGCTTGCTAGTCAGCCAAGGGATTTCGCTAGCAGTTCCAATTAGTAGTGTGATTATAGACAACATGCCTACTTTACTATTTCCCACGGCAGAGAGAATCGGGTTGCTACCTGTAGGCTTGTTTCCAAGGTGGGCTTGGCGACTCATGTTCGCCCCATTGGAATGGCTCATGGCCCAGCCTTACATGCTGATATGTACATTCAGTTCAGACGTACTCTTCATGGAAAACGGTCTCCTGGACGTATACTTGCGACAACTTCGGTACGATGAAATATTTTGTGAAAGTAATAATGATAATGAATAAAATAATAATTTTACTTTGTTATCTTTTTAGAAAAGTGGATGCGTACTCCATGCGATCACGAAGAAGAGTGGAGCAGATGTACGTGGAACTGGAAATTTTCAACCGAATTGGTCAAGTATGGATCCGGTTTTACTTTCCACCATGGTTGGTCGCACTGTCAACTGCGGTAATCGTAGCGGGCTTTGTCACGATCCGCTACACAGACATGCCGCTGATCTTCTACGTGTTCTTTCCATACACTGTAATGATACTAATGCTCCTCATCTTTTGGCAAAGCTACACTATACTTTGCACAATTCGAGCATCGGAGGATATTTTGGGAAAATTGTGGCAGCATGGGGCTCCGTATTTCCAAGGAATGACCAGAGCAAGGAGAATTGAGAAGATGAAGAGGTCCAAAGCCATGAGGCCTTTGGTATTCTCCATTGCAGACTCAGACTTCTCTCTGGATCTTCCAATCAGCACCTGGGATGAAATAATTAACCAAACCCTGTTTCTCTTGTCACTATAGATTGAAAGAACTTAGTTCTTGCTGCAATAACGCAGCCTTTTGGAAGTCGTTAGCATTCTTAATTCTAAATACTGCATACTGTATAGTGGCTTCTGTGTTTGGCACTCGCATGAACTATATTCATTGGTGATGTTCTATCTTAACATAATTGTATTTAATATTATTCACTATATGAGTGTAATTTGCAAATAATTACGCACTTATTTGTGTCATTTTATGTGCATTTTGACATGTAGGGTTATATTGATATATAGGCAACATAATTATTCCTTAGACTCTTCTCAGAGTGACCCAGGTCAAATCTGGGGTGACATTGTTGTAGTTAGTCCCAACGGTCGGCCGCTGAATAGAGAGAATTACTGCGATTTGCAATCGTGCTCTCATATTTGGGCTCTCAACGATATAAGCTTCTCATGTCTTTGCCCTTCGGGTCTTGAGATTGGTGAAGATGGCCTAACTTGTAAGGCAAGGCACCACCAGCTGCATTATTATGTGGTAACGAAATTCCACGTCTACTTGGAAGAGCCTGAGGTTGTGAAACCAAGAAAGCTGTCGACGTAGATGCCATCGCCCTTTGATCTTGCTTGATTCCATGGCGATTTGAGATGTGTTCCCCCATAAAACTTTCTGTCGTCTTCCATTTACACTCCGTGCATTTGACTATTTTGTGGTTCGGATGGTGGCGACGGATATGATCTGTGCGATCAGCATTCCGGACAAACGCTTTATTGCAAATGCATTGGAAGCTGGCGGCTGCATCAGATGGTGGTTGGATCCTGCACAAAAATTCAGTCAATTTATTTTATCATCAAAGCTAAGGGATTTACTCAACCAACCTATTCGAGCTTCTTTCTGCCGAAGATCTCCCTTGATTACTGATCACATGAGCTTCCTCATTCGGCGATCCCGTTTCGTTTCCAAAGTTTCGCCGGTGTGATTCGATAGGAGGACTGTTTCTCCCTTCAAGACTGGCACGTTGCTCCAGGATTTCAACAGAAGGAGACCTGCTTCGATTTTGTCGATCAACTTCATTGGAATCATCAGTTCTTGGCTTACGTCCTATGCGCTCAATCCTTGCAAAAAAAATATTAATGATGAGAGAAAATAAGCTAAGAAAACCATCCAGTTGTAAATCCCCATGCCATACTAACCGTTCGCCGGCTACATCATCAAGATGATGATCCACATTTGCTGCCCTAACTCCTAGGTCCATGTCCTCATCATTGTCGGCTTCAAACTTGTGATATTTCGAGACTTTTGCTGAAACCTGCGCCGGACCGACCTTGTGTTTGCTTAGAAGATGACCTCTCAGAAGTTGTCCTGTCCACAGAGCATAGCCTGGTGCTCTTGACACCAAAAAACTGGCAATTGTATTGGTTTGGGTTTCAACATCATCTTTCTTCCACAGTCCACAAATAACTCGAACACTTTTCTAACAATTCAACTGGCAGAGTTTGATCAGAATGGCGTCTTCTCAGTTTCAGTTACCTTTGAAATGTAATCGTTACCTGACGATAGACTTGGCGTCGTCAGTTTCTTTGTCTTGGGCCTATTGAAACGTTCGATCGTCGGAACTTCACACCTCGACGTCGGCTTTAACGCTGCAAATATATATCATTTAAAAGTTGAAGCATATGTATATATAACATGACATAACTCAATAGGAATAAACAGCCACAATGACTGATTCTCTCAACACTATTCCAGGTCTAGATAATTGAGAGAAGTACAGCGGGTAGACATTTTCATTTTATTTTTTTTATTTAGCAGCAGTAACTAACTAAGACATAATGTTGAGCACTGGCACGAGGCTGGCACACGAGGTAATAAAGAAAGAGATGAATATAAAAAAAAGTATCATTGATAAACCAACTACAGTTTGTCGGTTTTGCAGACGATCGAAAAGGTTTTAAAAATTGAATATCATTGAGCACGAATGTTCCAGCTTGAGTTTGACAGACTGTCGTATAATCTTATCACATTAAGGATCATCAAATCCTATGCAAATGGATTAGAAGTGAGGCTCTCGTTGCCGGAACACCAACAAATCGATGAGTTCTCGTCACATGCTTTTTCATGCTGTATCGACACCAGTCTTGACGACCGCATCCTGGACAGATGTAAGGACCTTGACCGCTGTGCATAGCCTTGTGATCCTCCAAATTGCAAGGTCTATAAAAGGCTTCAGGACACTCGTCACATTGGTGCTTTTTATTGCTTCTCGACGGAATTCTCTTCTTTGTCCCGCCGGCTGAAGCTCTTCCAGCCACTGACTTCGAAACATGGTTCGAATCCTGCTTGCTGTAAAGCACTCCACCACCACCAGCTGCATTCTGATGCGGTAACGAAATCCCACGTCTGCTTGGAAGAGCCTGAGGTTGTGAAATCAAGAAAGCTTTCGACGTAGATGCCATCCTCCTTTGATCTTGCTTGTTTCTATGGTGATTTGAGATGTGTTCCCCCATAAGACTTTCTGCCGTCTTAAATTGACATTCAGTACATTGGAGTATTTTTTGATCTGGCTGATGGCAGCGAATATGGTCTGTAAGATGACAATTCTTGGGAAATGATTTAGTGCACCATTTGCAGCTGAGGAATCCATTAGATGTTGGCTGTACCCTGCATAAAAATTCCCACCATATATTTTATAATCCAAGTAGAGGACATTTAATGTTAATGATAGCAGCCAACCAACCTATTCGAGCTTCTCACTGCCGAAGATCTCCCTTGATCATTGATCCCATTAGCTACCACATCCATTGCTTCCACATCCGGCGATCCCGTTTCATTGGTAAATTTTTGCAGACGTGATTTGCAAAGGGTACTGTCAATCTTAGATGTACTGCCTTGGTTCATCCCATCTGCTTTGGCCGGTTGATAAAATCCCAGAATTTCAACAGAAGGAGACCTGCTTCGACTTTTCCGACCAACTTCATTGGAGTCATCTGTATTTGGCTTATGTTCAATGCGTTCAATCCTTGCATGCAAAATATTAATTATCACACAAAATAAGCTTTGAAAACCATCCAGTTTACATATCGTCATGCCATACTAACCGTTTGCTGGCTACGCAATCAAGAAGGCGATTCACATCTACTGCCCCAACTTCTCGGTCCAAGTCTTCTCCGCCAATGTATGTCACCAAAGGAGGCCCATCATCATCACTGTCCATGTCCAATTCAGACTTCTGAAGTTCCATGATCACTGCCGAAGCCGGCGCCGGGTCGATCTTGTGTGCTTTTTCCAAGTGAGCTCTCAGATCCTGTAACCGCCTGAACTCCTGGTCACAAAGTTTGCAGTCATAGTAGATGATCTCAACCTCAACTACGCCTTCGTCGTCTGCATCGGTAGTTCCTCGCAAGTATTCTTCCACTGTCGATTCCACCTTGACAGTAACTTGAGGTAGGTCAGTTCGTGAGCTACTGGTAGTACCTCCTTTGTTCCCAATCCTTAAATTGTTCGGCAAGACTGCCTGAGTTAATCTTTCCTTCCCAAAGACAAAACTATAAACATTATAGAACTTTATATAAAGCATGCAGTCAGTGAAACATTATGCTACGCTAATATTTTAACAGGACTCAAACAATCACCTTCCATATGGCACAGCTTTCTCATTCGACGGGTTAGCTAAGACCTGTTGAAGGCTTGGCCCGGATGCCTCAGCCACTTTCGAACCCGTTGGAATTCCATAATTTCCGTCCAATGTCTCCATAAGTTGCTTCGACCATACTGGCAATCCATCATTGGCGAGCCTGGAAGCCGTAGCATTACTATCCTGCTCAACTTGATTCTTCTTTCCTTCTTTCTTGGCCGAACTGAAGAAAGAAAACAGGATGCATCATTGGAGCTTCATCATATGCTTTCATTTCTATCCGCTTTATACTTTTCATTTTTACAATTTTGCTTCTTACCAAGTTCCACAATGACCCTCCGACGATTCTTCTGCTGAATCACCCTTATGCCACAATTCATTGTGCTTGTCCAAATTGGCCTGTCCACAGAAAAAAGCCACGCATTCTTGGCACCAAAAAACTGGCAATTGTATCGGCATGGCTTTCACCATCTTGTTTCGATCACACATAGCTGGATGACTTTCCCAAGAATTAAACGCTGCAGAATTCAATCAGAACGATACATCTATCTGTGCTCTGAGAGATGTAGACGTCCAGCACGGAACCTGACGATAGACTGGCGTCGCCAGTGCTTTTGTCTGTGGCTCATGGAAACGTTCGCTCATCGGACCTCCGTACTTCGGCCACGGCTTGGACGCCATTTCATTTAAACTTGTTGGTTTCATGAAACTACACGTGTGCTCGTGGAGCCTAATCGCTTTATAGAACACTTGTGCGATGACTCATCTAGAACCGGCGATTAAAATCTTGCTTAATTGTCATTCCAAGGAGCCGAATCGTGACTAAAAAAATTAGTACGTATGATTGTAATTAGAACTGACTGAGCGCAGTGGCGCCGGAACCGGGTGGGTCAGGTGGGACATTGTCCTACCCAAAAAAATGCCCGGGTAGGACAGCAATGTAAGTGTCCTACCCACAATTTTGGGGGAAAGTGCTGTATTAAAATAATCTAAAAATTTATTTGAAACTGTTTGCAATGAGCTGCTTGAAATTAGCAGTCCTAGACACTTGTGAGGCAATGTTGAAGCATTTATCAATGACTGTGGTTTGTTGCCAATGAAATATGACTAAGAAAAACGACAAAGGACTTGCGGGAGATCTCACGCTCCGACCATTGTTCCATCAATCTCTCTGACTTTGTGCTTTAGTACCGGAATAATTCCAAGTTTAATTTTGATGCCCAAAAAAATTAAGTTCCAAAGCCTCCTTGTCCTACTCGGTAAATTAACAGAGTTCGCAGCATTCGTGCGATTGTAGAGAACTATGACGGTCTTCTTCCTCTGGCCTGTTCGTGCAGTTGCTTCGGGGTGAAGTTAACTTGACGATGACCTTGTGCCTTGAGCTGTTCAGCTATTTAGAGAGCCTCTCCCGTCAAATTCAGAAACCCTCCGTGTGGTTAATTTCAATTTTAGAAACTGTCAACTTGGTAAAAAAGACTTTAGCTGGCCTAAGCGAAGACAACGAGCTATTCCAATCGGTATTCAAGAAAATGCAATTACAGGTTCAAAGTTCCAGCCTAGATAAACCGAAGCTTTCTCCGCAGCATATACCAGAGTGCTAACAAATTAGAGGTGGAGGAGCTGAACTTCCGCTTTAGTCAAGATGGAACATCTCGTTACATCAAAATGGAAAATATGATTTTGAATGCAGGTGGTCCGAATTCTCAAGAAACTCAGGAATTCTGCCGGCATTACGGGTTAAATGTCCACAAACTTGAAAAAAATAAAAACTCTGAAATTCTCCGGCGAAAATACATGGAAGGTTTACAGCCTCAGAGCAGGGCATTGCTCAGTGAAGTCATGAAAGCTCCTGTACGGCTGAAAAGTCTTTTTCGGGAATGAACCACTGCGTTATTATTATTATTCACACCTATGCATATAAGGTTGAGCAATTGAATGAAGTTGAAATTATGCGAGAGTTTGTAAACAATGACAGGCGAGTATTAGTGTTTGGAGAATTTTGAACCTGTAAATAGACGCCATATTTTTTTGTAAAACGAGATCTTTAAAAAAAATTGTTTCTTGTCCCACCCACAAATTTTACGTTCCGGCGCCTCTGACTGAGCGAAACAACTGGTGGCAAGGGCTAATAAAATCAAATACTTTACGACACCTTTTATTAAACAAAAGTTGTGAATAGTTAATACATGCTGAGCATTGGCTACGGAGGCAGGAGGTAATGAAGGGCTGAGCGTAAAACAGTAAAAGGAACACTAAAAAATCAATTATTACGGTTTGTAGATCTTACAGACCATCGAAAGGGTTTTACAAGTTGAATATAATTGATATCCTAACTCGAGTTTCTCAGGTTTTGATGTAGCCCTACTACATTTAAGATCATGAACGCCTACCTACGCAAGAAAAATTGATTACAAATCAGAGGTTCACATTAGCTGCTCGCGTAGGCGTAGGCAGGACACCATCAATTCGATGAACTTTCTTGATATGTCCTTTCATTCTGTATCGACACGCGTCTTGATGATCGCAGAATGGACAGTTGTAAGGACTTTTACCTTCGTGTATGTAAGCCTTGTGATCCTCCAAATAAACTGGTCGACGAAAGATCTTCACGCACTGATCGCACGGGTACTTTTTTTTAGTGTCGCTTCTCGTCGACATTCTCGTCTTCGTGCTACCGGTTGAAGCTCTTCCAGTCATCGAAACCCTCTTTGGCGGGTATGAGGCACGAACGCCGGACATCAACGGCTTTCCACCGGCAATAGCGGTTCTGTTCCTGGTTATTCTAGACGTAGCAGAGGTCCCGGAC
>JAQIWI010000518.1:0-29263 GCA_034698825.1 Deuterosminthurus bicinctus | reverse complement strand
GTTGAATGTCGTTGTTATGACAGCGCCCTCTGGCAAAGACAGAATACTCTGTCAGGCTTCATCTCAACTGAGACCTCTTCTTTCCATGCATTGTTCGCTACGCGCGGGGTGTTTGGCGAATACAGCAAATAAAATAACCCAATTGAGTTAATCCAAATAATTCGAGTTTTATTGAGCAATAGTTGCATTGTCATGTTCAGTCATGTAGCTTTGGAATGCAGATGGCGAGGCTCTTCGCGACAACGGCGCTCAGTACACTCGCTCCCTCATGATCATAAGTATGAAGTAATATATGGCACTCATCTGTCTAAATTTCGCATAAAGATTCTCATCTCATGTGCAACAACATGCTGGATGGATGTTCCAAATGAGATTTCCACAAATTGGAAAATCTAGCCATTGTAGCACCATCAATGATTCGATGATCGGCAGACCAGCTGATTTTGAAAATTTTCGCTGCCACGACCTTTCCGTCAGCGTCAAAACGAGGGAGCACCTGTGAATTTTCATAGCCTAGTTCACTTTTCAGTCCTTGACTACCACAAAAGAAGCTTGACGAACCTGGATCTTTCCCAAGGCACCGATGGCAACTTCTGGAGGCATGATCACCGGCACGGCATAGGTTCCTCCAATCTAAATTGATTCCACATGCCCTTACACATGAGTGCACAAACTCATTTCTTAGTTTCCTTTGCAAATAGCGCAATTACCACTCCAATATTGGACAATGTGAAAGTTCCTCCCGTTAAATCCTCTGATTTAATGGATCCAGATAATCCGCAGTCATGAAGTCTATTCAGCTGCTTGGCTATGTCCAGAATACTCAGATCCTGTACATTCTTTATGTTCGGAACAATCAGCCCCAACTGAGTGTCCATTGCCACGCCTATATTATGTGCCGACTGATAATAAATGAATTCAAATCAACCATTAATTATGCAAGGATTAACAAGCCAAAAACAAATAATAATGCTTATTATCTGCATCACCTTGTACGTAATAGTTCCAGCTGTGATGTCAACAGTGGAGTTGAGAACGGGAAACTCATTCAAGGCCAATGACGCAGCTTTAATAAAAAAGGGCATGAAGCTAATTTTCACATCCCGCTGGCTCACGCTTTCTTTTATCTTCTTCCGCAATTTTACCAACTCGGTCACATCAACTTCATCAAAGTATCCGAAATGTGGGATTTCCTGCAATAAAAGCAGAGCTTGATCTATACACGCTTCCTTCTGAGAGTCCCATCAAAATTTTAAGGAATTCATAGAAGCTCACATTTGCTAATGTCATTGACTTCACCATGGCCTTCGTGTAGCCCTTCATAGGTTCTACCCTGCCCCCCGTTGGAACTGACTTGGCACTGATAACAGGCGGAGCAGATTGTCCACTTGGAGATCCTCCAGTTTTTCCATTAACAAATCTCAGGATGTCTTCCTTAAGCACTCGGCCATCTTTACCAAAACCCTCCACATCTGCTAAATTAACCTGCATGCAAATGTTGTAATGTCTATACAAACAACCAAGAAGGAAATCTCGCTAAAAACTTTTATTTATTTTCTGCCTCCTACCTTAAACTCAGCTGCTATTCTTCTGACAGCGGGAGTAGCCAGTGTTCTCACACTAAAAACAGATCCACCAGAGCTATGAAGGTCAGAGGATGTGGCTTGGGCCGTAACTGGTGGTACTGACGCATTTTCCGGTGCTTCAACTTAAGTAATGATAGCAGTGCTTACTTTTTCGATAAGCAATCGAAAAAACTGGATGATAGTCGGAACTCAGAGAGAACACAACAACTCTTACCAGCAGATTTATCACCGCCAACGTCTATGTCGACGAGTGCCTCACCCACCTGGGCTATGGAGTCGACCTCATGGTGAATCTTTCGTATGATCCCGTCATAGCGAGAAGTTATCGTCACCGATGCTTTGTCACTTTGTACTTCACATAGCTGATCGAACTGGGCTACATGGTCACCTTCTTTGACATACCTAAGAAAGAATATCATTACATTTCAATGTCAGAATGATGAGTACAGAAGTGACGTACCATTCTTTGATCGTGACCTCTTTTATTCCCTCTCCAATATCGGCCAATTTGAAAGGAACAGTGCTGGACCGTACTGATGAGGAACTGAGATTCGCCTTACACTCCCAATTCCGTGAGTTTTGTAATAAATGCTTGCGTGGTGTAGATAACGAAGCTAACTCCTTTGCGCATGTCTTGTAAGGCTGTAACAATATGGTGATTCAAGTTATTCACATGGTAGCGATCATTGTACGTACCTGGGGCACTTGCAATTTAAGTCCCCAAGTGAGCTACGGAGCGTTCTATTCATGAAGACCTGCTGTTCCTGTTGTGCAGCCAGGCTGAGTTAGTAAGAATTCTTAATAAATGTCATGCTATAACTAAGAAAAAGCACTATTGATGCGCACATGAGTGACTCCGAGCTTGAAGAAAGACGTGGAGTGCCATGCCCTTACCCGCAAGTTGCTAGTCCGTGATGTAAGTTTTAAGTTGTAGTGGCTTACTCGTAAAATTCTCACGAATTTACCAAACTGAGCCATAATTTCAACTCCTATACTACTATACACTACTCGAATAGTTTATCCACTTTAAAGTGAGCGCTGCATAAACACGCAGGTTTCATAACTACGCCTGATGTATTAATCCCAATGTTCCTTAATCTTCATACATTTCAGAGGTCCAAGCAGAACAGGTTTGCTCTTTTTTGTCAAATGATTGCATGGATTCGCAGTCCTGGAAGGACAGTAATCAATCAAAGTTCTTCTAACATGTCCTCATGAATCTTACAGCGTGTCCCAAATTCGTATTCTAGCAAATCTGTTTACATTAATCGTAATTACAACTACATAGTCACCACCAGGACCATAGGTGTGCTAGAGATTGAAACAAGGAAGTCAGATTTGGAAAGCCCTCTTTAAGGAAGAAGTAGAATGAATAAGAGCAATTACTTTGTTTCCCTACAGGTTCCTGTGCACATAAGTTTCATACATATCGGAGGGTAAGTACTACTGTCTTGGATGCAAATACGTGTCATCCCGCATCAAAAGTTGCATGCGCATTTCGGCGTATGACAGCATTACAGAGACGTGCGGAATGGATAATTTAATGGTGTGCAAGGTTATTTCAGTATGTCTGCCGGTCTCAATTACACATCTTTAATGATCACGTACTACAACATCATGAGATAAGAATTCCTTTCTTTCACAGTTTATGATCTTATTCACATAGGATCAAGTTGTGTTTTGTACGTGTGTGCAAAAAGATGATACTGACACACTGTCTGTATGATCCTGTTTACTGATCCCAACATTACATCTGCAATATCGTCTTCTTTCTAGCAATAAACATGTTGGCAGCCTCCTAGGAACCTCTGCTTATCAGCTGTTACTCGCCCGTTTTTTCTCCTTGGGGTAGCACACGGAAGTGCGGCTAAGCTCCCTTGCATTTAATGTAGTTGCTATCTGCATTTCCCCTCGTCGGTATTCTGCATAGATTTTTTTTAAAGTCTGAGTTATCGCAAGAATGCCACTTTGCGGGATGTGTAAGCTACTGAGCATGAATAATGGGCCAAACTGGATTCTTCATCTCATTCAACTGATCAGCTATAGTAATGAAGTAATGAATTAAAGTTAGCAGAGAGCAATAAGCACAGAGCGCTAGATCATTTGAATTATCAAGATGTGAAAAAAGATTTAATTTGTGCGTCAAGAAAATCCACCCATTTGTTCCCCTTTAATGCGTTTACAGTTGTTTCGGTACAAGCGTCTTGAATGGCTTGACGCTTTTCTATGTGTTAACAGTAAATCATACATTATCATACGCATTTACAGCATTACCGCTTGTCAGCCGAGAGCGAAGGAATGTCATTATTAGAGTAATCTGGTGAACTTACAAGTATTACAAAAATAGTACCACGGGTGAATGCGGTCGCCAATGTAAAGTGGAGGTTCGTTGGGTTTGTAAGCTGCATGTAGACAGTCTCTGTGTGTGATATGCCAGGTGGGTGGAAAAATCATAAAACAAGAGGTCATAAACGTTGAAGTGTTTTGACAGAAAGGTGTTAAAATCATCCATTTGAATCCAAAATGCATCCTTTTTTCATTGCTCACTTGCATGTAAATGTACCTGCTATTAGAATAGAATAGATGGAACTCCATTTAGAAAGAAATGCTTTTTTCTTCACTAAGTTCATCAGGCTACCTACTCCAACCAGCTCACTGTAAATTTACAGCATGTCCTGGAGAGTGGCCCTGATAATCTGGAGATTTTCTATTCATTAGTAGAATCATTCCAGAAAAAACAGTAGAAAAGGTTCGGCAAATATGCGACATGAGGTCATCTTAAGTCAGATTTTTGGCTTTGCCAAAAAAGATTGCTTAGCTTCCAAAACAAATTCCAAATCAGTTCTATCATTGTCTTTAATTTGCGTGGAAATAATGAAAGACAAACCTCCTTCCCCATTTACAACGACCGGTCAAACTATACGCTTCAAGCAGCAAAGATACGCATGACCTAGAAGCACTCTATTGTGTAACTTATTTCAGCATACTCTGGTCAATGCTTCGAGTATAATGTTTCCTTGTTAATGAAAGAAAATGATAAGGAAAGATGACTTGAAGAAGTTAGATGAGCTTGATTCTAAGGAATTGGAATTCAGCGAAGAATTCATCAAGGGGTTACACCGCCATTCGTCAGCTCCACAGCATTCAAGGCAAACTTCAATGGCACAGTCGTGAGAATCTTATACTACTTATTTTGTTCGATCTTGGGGAAAACCATTGATGAAAATTAGATTGAAATGTTTGTATCATCTTGATGATGGTCAGCTTCACAAGAAATCTGTCTCATGGTGTGAAGTAATAAGGTAGATTAAATTCATGGAACTGTCTGGGATTAAGGCTTGGCCTTGTGGGGTATTTGCTGTGCTTTTGTTTGCATTCAATGAATGAGGAGGTATGTTGAAAGTTCTATACCCTTGGCTAAAGTCGTAAGGAGATGCTCAATTTGCATGTGTGCTTGGAGTGCTTCAAATCCTATGAAAACATCTGTAGTATTCACATGCATGCGGTACATAGCAAAAGGTGTGCTATCTTGCACAACAAACGGTCCACTCAAAAGATAAGGTGAGGGTGATGTGGTGATGATGAGCATTCACAGCTTTCAGGGGTTGGCAGCCGACGGATAGAATGTATACGGGGATGTGCACAAGATCTGAGTAAAAGATCTTTCTTGCTTTTAGTTTTGCACACGGTTACCAACCACCTGTTTCGTCATAGGGAAGCAGGAGAACGGAAGTCAGAAAAGCGTAGAATATCATGAGAGATAAAGAAGTTAAAGCTTAGGAAAGCATAATAATAAGGCAAGCCAGATTAGGAGATACATGTAGTACGCATGCATTGACCAACATAACCAGTACATGGGAAAGGACAGACATGGCCGGGCTTGGCAGGAATGATGATGATGCTTGTGGCGGAACCGTCCTAATGCTGTTATTGCAGCATCATGATTAGCTTTAGCTACTCTCAAATTGCTCCAAGCTGGTTTGGTCAAGGATTTTTTTTCAAGCATGACTTGAAAGAGAATGCGTAAAATGTTATCATTATTATGACTGGGCTGAAGTGGGGGAAGGAAAGAATGGTTTTTAAACACCTGTGTGCTAGGTATACGTCACCTGTAGTAGTACCGTGTACGTGTGTGTAGCTAAAGAGTTCTGACGAAACGTTAAAAGGGGGGAACCCGTTCTGCTACGTACATCGTTTTCACTGCTGTTGTTGGTCATATGAAAGCTCCTTGAGCTCTATGTCAGATTCTTACCTATGCAATCAAATCTCACCCATTGCATCCTTACTTTTCTGTCAGTTAGTCCATCGTCATTCACTCCCCTAGTGAATGGTCCTCCTTTCGTCTTCCCAGGATTGACTCTCATGAATTAGAGGCAGTAGTGTCCATTCCAGGTATTCTAAATTGGTCAACTCGGTCTTAAGATAGTCAGCTCCCGACCATTTCGCTCTCACCAACTTTGAGGAAAAGGTCAATGGTTGTTCTGGCCAGTGTGAGGACAGGAACAGAGTGAGAATTGTCTTCGGAATCCTCGTACTTTGTACACCTTGTGCATGCATACCTGTATACATATGTGCAGTGCAACGACCTGTAGCGGACGGATTTACTTTTCATATTTAGTCTCCCCCACTCCCTTCGGTGTTTTCCCAAATTAGACACACAAAAAAAGGAATATATAGCCACTTTTTATTATTAATTTTTCCCTTCACTCATCGTACCGGAATAAGTGAATGGTCAGTGTGAGCCTGGAAATTGTTGGAACAAGTTACTTTTTGGAGGAACAACTTCAACAATAATAATCATTACTGCTGTGATCTAGCAAGTGTTTTGTGATATACAAACGTCAAAATGCTTATGTGGGGAGTCGCTATCAAAGAAATAACAATATTCGGCCTCAACTGCCTAGAATGGGCAGGTCTTATGGTGACCACATTTATTATATTTTATTTCGGAACTGAACTGATTAATGTTATTTATAACACGTGGGTGGGACAATGGTTGGGTCACAATACCAACCTGAAGAAGATGGGGAAATGGGCAGGTGAGTGGATATTTGGCTTTACTCATTCATCTATCATCATTATTGTTATATACTGTTGTCTAGGTCAAGTCACTTGTCTAGTGAGCAGAAAAATTAACTGAGTGCGTAACGTGGAGCAGTGTTAGGTGTGTACGAAAAATCCAATGCCAGTTTTGCCACAGTGAGAAAATTTCTCGTGACGTCGTATGGTGCGAGCAGTAGTCGTGTTTCTCTTTTTTTTTCAATCCTCAAAATCCTATCGCCATCGACACACATGCATGCAATAGTCTTGTCAAGACTCAAAGATGGTGAAATTTCAGCCGCATGCGCCCTCAGTTTATAGTAATTTCCATATGAACTGTGAGAGGTATACCGGTGGTGCTCTCCCTTTCAAAGGATATTTGTGAGAATAAGGGTTTACCCATTTTTTTATGTTTAAAATAAAAGGTGGAACAATTTAGAAGCTTGACTAGGTGTTGAATGACATTGATGGGACTAACTAAGGAAGCTATGATGCGTGTGGTAACAACTAACTGCATGTAGCACAGCATTAGGATTCAAGCTATGAAATGTGTCCTGGTTAAGCTAGACTGGTTCTTTGTGCTCTTTTCAACTGATCCATATTCCTGTGGCGATGAGACACTGCCGTTAACAATGTTTAGTCTAGCAATAATTTGTAGAATTGTATCAGTAGGAATCCACCTCGTTCAAGGCTCCTACGTCACTGGTGGGTCTGAGAAGAGAAGACAAAAAAGAGCGAATCTTTCCAAACTTGTGGACACTTGGATGACATGATTGTGCGTCGCATAGCAAAGATGCCTCTTCAGACGTGCAAATTCTTTAGCAATGTTGAAATAAGATTTTATGACTATGAAGCCGTCCCTGCTTGAGGCATCTTCCCAAATCCTGTCATAAGTACCAGTCAGACTGGCATAAATGTCACCCCTAAATCTTTTGTTGTCTATGGTGGCTTGATGGGCTGATTTGCATCATGGTAAAAGTGAAATTTCGCAAAATGAGGTAGGAAAAAATATGTGGAGGCCATTTAATTTCGGAGGGATATTAGCTTTTTTCAATCTCTCTTACCAGCTTATCAGAGTGAAATCACACATCTGTGGAGCACACTTTTCAACAGGCATTGACAACTTAGTTGGCAACCCCTGTTTCACACAAAAAATTCTGTGCAATTAGCACTGATTACGTAATCAAGAGGATTGTGAATTTCTCTAATTTGTCTGTTAGTGAAAATCAGCATTGAATAGAGACGCTGCCTTCATTAACACCATCTTTAAGCCAACGATCTCATGCTGTTAACTCTTCACTCACGTGAAAATCAGAGCGACGAAGGACTTCATCATGTGTAAATTTTACGCAATAAATCACCACTGGTCATTAGGGCCATCCCTATTTTCTGTGTTTTCATGCGAGAACGCAGAAGGCATCTTGCTCGTGTGGTGTCTGCATCTTTTGCGTTGCCTCAACTTTCTTCAGGAGCGTCCTATATCCTCTGCCTGTCAGAAATGATGGGATTATTTATTTACGATTGTACACATGTATTTTATGGCAAATTGTAATGATTTTTATGGAATTGTAATTCACCGTTATTATTAACTTCTGCAGTGCCTGGTTCTCAGTTTTTTTTAAAACATTGATGAATAGCCCAGCCCGATTTCACATAGTTAAGCTTTGAAATCCAGCGTAGGCTCTGCTTGTCATTCTCCTCAACATCGATTTTAAATGCCAAGTTCGAGCAGGGTGCCTCTAGTTATGCCACTCTCGGCTCATTCACTCAGAGGTCGTTTACCATTGGTGTGAACAGCTAAAGATAGACCTTCGCAGTGGTTTTGGTTTACTTCGTGACGGGGGGTAAAACATAATCTATGACACTACAGCAAAATGGCTCGTGTCATATCTCTCGAAAACATCACTAAAATACTCATTTTCCCCACACTTGCCATTGCCACACTCGTGCAACAGGTAGTATTTTCATTCATAGAATTAATCTAATGCTCATTATTCAGTTCCCGGATATGCTCATGTCGTTGAAAGCACGTGGGAATTCCCACCCTTGTCAGCTTCTATGAATGACTGAGTCATTATCTTAGGGAACAAGTACAGTGTCACAGGTAGCAACTTGACCACCCACCTCACCCTGACTCAATATACGACGTTATTAAGTTATTATCGTAGGAATAGTCGTCAACAACTTTCCGACGAAATCACAAACTTGATTTACTTAAGTTAACAATCAAGAGAAGGTATTTACTCATGGGTGTAGTTTTACCCTCCTCGCCGGATGTTTCAGTTCCGCTAACCTGACCTATGGCCGCTAAACTAACAAGCAATACTATTTTCCACACGCACTAATAATTATCTAACTCCATAATTTGTCATTTTATTTGCTGTAGAACATTAAAAAAAGCCTTCGCAGTGTAGTAGTTTCGACACAAACAATCTTGACTTTAGGAATCCATCAATGACTCAAATGTGGTTGCATATTTGCACATTGTCTCGTCTCATATGCCTATATGTAGGATGTTGAAGTGAGAGTTGAGAATTTCCTAATTTCCCCACCAAAATACAGTCAGACTTTTGGCTTTCTAATGTGATGCAATCACTCCTCGTCTTAAAAGCTGGCTCATTGCACAAGTATCTTTGCACATGGTGGAAAGGAATTCATAAAATACAACAACAAACATTCCATATAGCACGACGTTTCGTTTAATACGCGTGCTAAGGGTATCTGTGGAATGGTTACGTCTTGTGTCTTCCTTCTAAATTGGAAATGCTAATAGGTAACGAGAAAAGAAAAGAGTATGTTTTACAGACAGTTGGGAAGTAAATTATTGTTGGCATTCGTTTCCACCAGCTCAGAGTAGCTCACACCTACAACTTGTTGATATTCCTGTCAGCTCTTATTCTTGGCCTACAGTTAGTGGAAGGAAAGTAGGTGCTGTTGACATCCTCGGCAGAAGATGCGGGGTGATGATGACGGTCAATGCGAAACATCGAGCGAGATCTTTCCGCTCATGTGTAATTATCACATACTTTCGCAAATTGGGCTCTTCGTTCCCAGAGGTTCTCATAGCCGGCCTTCCAAATCCTCTCCGTCAGCTTTTATTTAACTTTCTACTTGATGTAAGACGCGTCCTAAACTTCCTTTGCGCATGGCTTACACTCGAGTTGAAATTACCGATACATTTCCCATTCCTATCGTCATAGCATGTACACATTCCATCTAAGCATGCATAACCATCCACGTCGTCTCTTTCAGACTGGGAGTTCTGACGATGAGAGCTGGCTGCAATCTTTGCAAAGATTTCGGCGAGCAGGCTGAATATAGTGAATGCAAAGCGGAAGAGAGGTGAGGTTGAAATGAGAAAACACTTGAACCGCAATCTTCTTGAGTCAAAACAGTAATAGGCTCAGTATTGAGCTGAGTGCTTCTTCATCCCTTTCCTCTTGATTCCACTGATAGTCTACCATGGCTGAAGGAGAAGAGGATTCATGAGGGAAGAAGAGAAAAGAATTGGAAAGAATATGATTTGATGGTTCAGTCCCAGTTGTTGGCATTGGCATAAATACTAATCCACTCGTTGGGCCAAGCCGTGTGGCACTGGCTGAGTGACTGTTTTACAACATGAGTTCAAATGATCACACAACTTAAGTCATATTACACGTTCTATTTCAGTAGTGGCTGATTGGATACTATGATTAGCTTCCCGTAGCGCTTCTCACGCACACATATCTTCAAACTGCTCCACTTTAATACTCAAAACTGGCGTTCGATACTATTTTATAGCACGCTGGGTAGGAGGGTGAAGAAAGGCATGAAACTCGGAAGGAGTCCGACAGCACAGCCTTTTCTATACTATGCAAAGATGTATATTTAAATAATAATGTTCTCTATTTTTATTTACAGTCGTGACTGGTGCGACAGATGGCATTGGAAAGGCGTATGCTCAAGAGGTAAAAGGCTTGACTGACCTTGGTCAATAGATTTAAACATCAATATGATGATGATGAGCTAAACGAGCTGTTAATTATTCATTGTAGCTGGCAAGACTGGGTATTGACATTGTGCTAATCAGCAGAACAATGGAGAAGCTGAAGAAAACGGCGGCTGAAATTGGTATGTTACATCCGTCCTTGTAGTTGAAGTCAGCAACAACAAAGCACCTGAAGGACCCCTGACGAATTGAATGTCTTTTATTTGCCTTGACAGAATCTCAATTCAAAGTGAATACAAAGGTGATTGCAATCGACTTTACTCAAGGAGTAGAGATCTATGAGCGCATTCGCAAGGAACTTGAAGGACTGGAGATTGGAGTGCTGATCAACAATGTCGGGATGGCCTACCCCTACCCTGAGTACTTTTTGGACATGCCGAACGGGGACAAGCTATGTCAGGATATGATTTTCTGCAACGTCATGTCTGTTACAATGATGATGAGGATTGTGATGCCAGGGATGGCCCAGCGTCGTCGAGGAGTTGTTGTCAACATGGCATCTCTATCCGCCTTGGCTCCAACTCCCCTCATGTCTCTTTACGGAGCCTCTAAAGTGAGCTATTTTCTCTTACCAGCTCCATAATAAATAATTGAGTTCAGCCCACATCAATATCATTTCCAAGAATATCGAAAAAATCTGGGAGAGTTAGTAATCACAGTCATGTCTCTATTCACAGGCTTTCATGGATAAACTCACGCGCGACCTGGTGACGGAGTACAAGGACACAGGCATCATCGTTCAGAGCTTAATGCCGGGTTATGTGGCCACAAATATGAGTAGGATCCGTATCTCATCCTATACAGCTCCCTCTCCGACTGAATACACTCAAGTTGCTCTTAAAACTATCGGCCTTCAAACCCGGTCCGCCGCTTATCCCCCACACAGAGTGATGGTATGTGCCATAAAAATTCTTGTTTGGTTTTTTTTTATTTGTGTAGGTTGTATTTATTAGAGCAGTTTTTAAATGTTGGGGGAAAAAATAATTCTTGTTGTTCTGCTCAGTGAGTTGGCTTAAGGCCAACCATATTGAATATAACTAATTGATACGGATGTCATTCTCTAGATGTTTGGCGTCAGCTGGGGTGTGTTCTTCCTGCCCAATTACCTCTCGAGAGTAGCGTACCGTACAATTCGTCAGATGTGGCTTAAGGCTAAGAAGAACCAAGCACGCCGTGCAAAAGCTCAATGAAAGCTCACGAGCCTTCTGATCTCGTTTAGAAATTTTGGATGAAGTTTTTATATACTATTTGGAGAGTTTCTTGCAAATACATTCCACCCGTTTGTTGAAGTGTCCTATTTTTAATATTACGAGTAGTAATATTAGGAATATTTCGCGCTAATCCATGTAACTTTATGTAGCGTAGCATATGCAGATTACATATCTACTATTGCTCTGTTTTCAATTTTATGCTTTGAGCCATCCAGAAGCCCATAGATTAAGTTGTTTTTTTTGTGGCACATGTAAATTGTACTAATAGTAACGAGAAAAGGTATCCAGGTATGGTGATTTGATGTGACCTGAATGCTAAAGCTAGTGATACCTTTATCCCCTTGCACTGTGCGAAATATTATGAGCAAGGTTAGGAACCCGAATACTGTGAGAGCCCGTATTATGTATTATAATAGAATTATTGCCAATTATTTTCTAACTCACCAGAGGACCTACAGGAGCTGAGCTGAACACCTTGCGGATGAAAATCCGCTCACGAATTCTATAGGAGTAAAATGAGGGACAGGATGTTTTTTTGTCCTAGCTTTGTTAACTTAGCAACGCAGACCTATTAAGGGTTGATGGTCGCTACTATATACTTAGACCTTATGTATATCTGATTATTATTTGTAAAATCTCAAGTCTGGCTATTATTCATGAAATTTTCCTTAAGGTAATGACGGGGATCAGCTCAATGCATTTTTAGTATTACGGCTTCGACGCGTTCGTTTTGAATTTTGTTTCGTATTCACGGCTAAAAATATTTTCTACTTTATGTTTCACAACAATCCTTTGCTCAATTCCGTGATGGCGTTGTAGATGAGTTGAAGATGCGGTGATGGATTAAAGCCGTGCTTTGCATTCCCAAAATATATCATCCCAAACTTCGACATAAATCTGTAATGCGAACATCTACCCTCATTGATATGACAATCGCAACATTTTGAATGGGAATGATATTTGTACAGAAACAATATTAAGTCCTTTTGTAATGTTTCCGACCTTGATTGCTCTGACTCTGCTTCCCATTTCAGAAATGAGAGAGAACACAGAAGGTTACACTAAATCCAATGTAAATAATCACTTCCCTGCTGTGATGCGATAAGTGGATATTGTTTGAATTACAAAGGCAGTTGACCTTAAGAAACTTTGAGTTTATCTTTGTGTTTCACAACTTCATGGCATACACTTTCTTCTACACTCTAATTAATGACAACCCGAAAGGACCTTCTTCATGATGTGCAGGGAATGGAAACTGCGAATAAGACGAAAGCTCCATGTCTGTCATAACTTAAAATTTTAGCCCTCGATCGGCTTTCTCCATACTTGTATCACTACTAGCACCTCACGAAACTGAAGATATGATCATCATGGCTTCAACTCCCTAACAATGGCATCCATTCAGCAGCCACAGGTGTTAACATTACCTAACCACGACATACTATAAAGTTGCAATAGCTGACTGAAAAATATTACTCATTGAATCTTTCACCGACCACTTGGTTATCGCGATCTGAGTAACTTAAAATGTAACAAAGAAGACACCAGTTACCAGTACATAATAAGGTGAAAGGGACACTGATTCCCCATAATTTACTAAATCCACCAAGTATTCAATTACGACGAGCACAGGGAAGATTGATACAAACGACACGAAAAAATCCATGTCCATACAGCTATCCAGGATCTATCTCCTATGCGTGATCCAGAAATCCGGTCTGGTATGGTAGGGTTCATAAGGATCGTCCACATAGTACTTTCTTCGCCACCAAAACTTGCATACCATCTAAAATAGAAGACATCTTGCTTACATCGCAACAGTACGACCCAATCTAGCAAGAACTTACCTTATCTAACATGAAACTTTGTTGAGAATTACAAAACACATGAGTTCTTGACCTTTTCCGCAACTCCAACCCTTTCCTCCAAAGTTTGTTATGTCTGCCCGACCGAGGTCGGATCCAGGCACCCCTACGTGCCAAACAGAAATTGTAAACATATTACTCAAAAAATAAATCAATATCTAACACGCTAACCAATGGAGTCGATAGAACCGATGCACCACAGCCTTAACTGTCTTCCTTCTCCCTCTGAATCCGAATTTGATTAACGTCCTTTTCGGCTCAATAACTGCTGGCTGCTCCCTACAAGAAAAATTCAAATCATAAGTCATCCATACCTCGAAATCACATTTTAAAGAATTATTATCTCAATGCTTACTTCGGGGTCAACAAAGCCGGCTTGCATTGGGACACTCTCTCAAGGATATGCAAGTTCCGAACAGGAGCCACAGCGATGTCTGATTGCTTATTATGAACATTGAGGAAGGTTTTACATTTCGAAACACTTATTGCCTTCGATGCAGAATAGCTAGCAAAAGATTTTGCCATCATTTCTGAAGGCAGCAGCAAGGACTGCACATTGTGACACTTAGGAAGGTACCGGAATAAACTAACACAATTCCTAAGTGCCATGACTAAAATTTTCAATTCGATCTCGCAATTAAAAAATGTACTAAAGGAATTCGAGAATTATATCAAGAATTTCATGGTTTTGGAGAAAAAGAAATGTGATTTAGGAGCTGCAGTGAGGCCCTTTGAAGTTGGCTCCTGGAGGGACAGTGTGCCGGCTATTGAGTGCAAAGGCGGCAAGTATAAGCCCGAAGGATAACCGAAAGATTTTTTGGGCTTTGGTCGATGCCGATGAGCCAATGTGATCATCACCATAAAAAATTATTGTGTGGATGTACGAAGAAGTTTAACCCGGTTGCTCGAGAATATTTGACCCTTTGGAAATATCTGGGCAGACTTTGCTCGAGGGAGGTCGCCAAAGTGATTGACTTCCAGTACGAGTAGATTTGATTGGTTTTATATAAACAAAAATATTCCAACTGATTTGTTGATTTGATGCAGTCTAAATTTTCTAAGATCAAGCAACACGTTGAGGCTGCTGTGCTGAGAATTTCACTGGTGTAATTAATGAATTTTTCCAGTAGGTTTTAAGTGTGTCATTCCAGTACCCGTAAAGAGCTACGTAAAGATGGGCTTGGGAAGATTTCTGGTCAGCATACCTGGATGGCTTTCCATCAATCGAGTGAATTTGGGTAAAATCAGAGTAAGTCAGCTTTCATAATGATTTTAAATGTTCGGGGTCATTGTTACTGAGAGCCCAAACCTGCTCTTGTCTGCATCTTCCGATGGATTTATCATTTGGTAGAATGTGTTGGATGGCAAATGTACATTTAAACGACAGTATATCTCGCCTTTATCATTATAATTAGGCAATCAAATGTGAATTTAATGGTAAAATCCTCAAAAATACGATCCAAGACTATGTGTTGCCATGGTAAAATTGGTCGGAGGATGACGGGAAGACCCATTTTGACCCGCTCTGTAACAGTTGTCGCTGATTCTGTAATGCAATTTGTCCTTGTACTTTTTCCAGGTGGACAGGGCTGTGATTCGTAACGCTACACGAAGCTTAACTACTGTCCCTCCTTCCACTACACCTCCTAATGAAGATGACAGGTAACTGTGAGATGCTTTGAGTTGAAAGATTCACTTCAAAGTGAAACTAAATGTAGTTGAAATGTTCTTCAGCTCCTCATCATGGAGGGAAGTCGTAGTAATGCCGGCTTTCTTGCTCGTGAAAGTTATTGATTCTTTACTCATGTGATTGCAGGTCACCACGGAGAAAGAAATTAGTCTCAGCATTCACAACAGTATTAGCAGCTGGTGGACTTGTGATTGCTTACAAAACTTTCAGTGATGACCTGAACTTTGAATATACAGCACACTGTGCCGACGAGTGCAAAAAATGTAAGTTCAAAGCTGACTCTTCAAGTTTAGAGAAAGTTTATTATTTACATCTAACCTCCTAATATAGGTGAAGACTCTGCCTGCTTGCGAAGAATGGACAAGGAAGAAGAGCTAATCGCTAAGGCAAACCAAGAACTAGAAAAAGCCCTTAAAGATGTGAAACCTAAAGCCCAGGAAGCTACAGAAGCTGCTCTCAAAGTAAGAATAATTAGACCGCTCATAGTTGTCAACATGATACAATAGATGTTTTGGATGGTCGTAGGCTTACTGTGAAGCTAGCGAGTTAATCAAACAGTTCATGGACAAGGCTTACTGTGCCATCGAAAACGATAGCTTAGATTCTCCTCAATTTGAAGAAGTATGGTGTGATGTGTACGAGACGGCTGTGAAGAGATGCGAGAAGGTATGATTTATTTCATTTAGGTGAAGATTATGTTTCAATTCGAAAGACTCACATAATACTCTACACACTTCAGGTCAAAGATGCAATGACAAAAGGACAGTGTGCTTGGGAACTGCTTTGTCGTCTTCGTGAAGTAATAGAGAATGGAAAAAATTGTAAATACACTCAATGTAACCCTCTTCTAATTACTGCGGAAGAGACTTTGCTCTGTGCCGAACGGGAACTTCTCAATGCTAAAAACAAGATGGATTGTATTCAGAGCGAGTCCCGTCTTGTAGAACAATACAGAAATCTTGTGGAGGACTTCAGACGAGATTTGAAGGTCAGCCGACAGTTTCATTAGCTTGCTTATGGTATTAGTTGGAATAATGTAAATGGAATGGGATGGATTTTGTAGGCCGAGCTGGAGTCGTTATTAGCTGCAGAAGATTGTAAGTCAACCCTAACCGAGAATGAGGCCGTCATGGTGTTGACCCACGCCTACAAAAAAGTCCTTCGTGTCCAGAAGGAACTTGCACAAGTTCAGGTCTGTAGCGGGAAAGTGCCACCTAAGATGCAACAAACTTTATGCTAGGTGCTTATCATATTCGAACCCATCCTTGAGTCCTTTTCACACTCAAATTTTCACGGATGCCCGTAGAATGGAAAAAGTTGGTATTTTAGGCATCCTACCTATTCATATGCTTAATTATCACTCCATCTTTTCAGGGTTCGGGTGATTCGGGCTCTTCACAGTGTGCCCCAAAAGCAAGCTCATGCTGTTAACCAATGCCTTAACCCTAGCATTTTTTAAACTTCTCTAACTCCAACATGTACTGTGATATGCTTGATGTATCATGATGAAACACCGACAGAAACCGTCCAGTAGCGTACCTGTAAAAATTCCTAATCCTGACAGCTATTAAACTCAATCGATGAAAATTTTAGTTTTCAATAAATTCTTTGTCTTGCGCACCTCATTGCTTTAGCCTCCATCCTGATTTCTTCCTTCCTGTCTAGTCCTCCTCGTCTCCTATCCCCTTGGAGTACCTGCAAGACTCAACAGCGTTTATAGTGCTATGATGTATTAACCTTGAGATATTCTCTGGTTCCTTATTTGCTGACGAAGAGATTTTGAAAAAAATAGTTTCAATAACCAGACGAAGACAAAAATTGAAATGTTTTACTGTCTTTTAGGAGAGTGCTGCTGCAGCTGAGAAAGTTACCAACAGTCTAATGCTTCAGAAGGTAAAGTCCAGAACATTTCAGTGCCCGTATTATGCAGCCAGTGCGTTCTGTTATGATGATGTTATTTTTGTAGATTGATGATGTGAAGACGTACTATGAAAAAGATTTGGTTAAAGCACTATCCCGTCAAGCTCAAGCATTGCAAGAGAACTTTGTAGGAGCAAAGCAGGCCTTAATTGAGGAATATGAGCGCCGAATCAAGCAAGCAAGCGAATTGAAAGAATCTGAAAACTTGGTGGATCTTCGAGCAAAGTATAATCAAGCGTCGTCAGCTTTAGCAGCCATGGAACAAGCGCTCAAAGGTTTCTGTTCTAAATACTATCTGGGATCTCTCATAGTTTCTAATAAGTGCCGGATTTTTATTGCAGCCCGCCAGCAAGACGATGAGAGGTCCGAGAAATTCAAGAAATTGTGGAGTTACTGTAATTCATTATACAATAGAATCAATTTCGCTTCCTATGTCGCAGATGACATTCAGAATGATACGGTTGTCGTCAATAAAAGTAAGTAAACAGTTTATGTTTATTTCACCATCATGTATTTGATCTTGTGTTTAACTTTTAATTGTATAATAATCTTGGTTATTTGTTGCAGAGGCCCTTTTGCAAGAGTTTTCTGATGATGAATTCGTAAAAACTTTGATCAAAAGTATTCCTGACGAAGTTGGAAGCTTGGAAAGATTGCGAGAAAGATTCTTTACCAAAGTTGATAAAGTATGCCGACGCGTCGCTGTATTTAAAGACGATGGAACTGTAACGCTTTGGAAGTATGTTTTAGGAACCCTGCAAGCATCACTGACAACTAAGTGTGGTGAGGACCTTATTTTTTTTACATATCAACCTTATGTCTGAGACTTATGCATTCATCATGAAGAACTGGTTCGATCAACCTTTAATGTGGTCTTTTATTCTGATTTGTAGAGGGTGAAAGCGACGATAAGACGACTTACGGAATTCTAGATCGTACAGCATTGTTTTTGAAGCGGGGAGATCTTCTCGAAGCCGTCTGCACTCTCAACACGATCGAAGGTACTTAATAATACATTTCGTCAACCAGTTAAAGGCTGACTTTTAAATTTTGAATGTAAATCTGATTCAATCCCGGAATTTTTATTCTAATAGGTGCTGTTCCCAGGCGAATCTGTCGGGACTGGTTAAATGATGCAAGAGCTGTCCTTGAAACTAATCAAGCACTATTTGCATTGATGACTCATGCAACAGTCAATAATCTTCATTAGGGAATAAATTATGAACCTCGAGAATGGGCAGATAGTTATGTGTGAATCCTGGAGGTCAAGCCGTAATATCATCTGTTGTATTACCCTGTACTACATTCAACCTGCCAGCGTCATCCAATAAATAAAAGCAACGTGGCTGCTCGCATTGTCCAAATATTTTGGAACTCTTTTGTCTTCTGTGCGACTCCGAAAATGATTGATTGCTAAAGTACTTTACGGTTCTAGAGAATGGTACGTAGCTTATGTTTGATTCATATATGCAGGAGCTCAAACTGAGAGACTCATCCAATGCTCAATGGTGCTTGTTAACCACGTAGGCCTCTTGAAGCCTCTTGAAAGAGGAAGTCCAATCAAATTAAGTCCGTCCGTTCCTCGCTCCGAGGGAGAAAATATTATGAACATGCTTGATTTTTAGTCATGGGTATAGTATCTAACCCAGGACTTCTTATTTTACTTGTGGAAATCTGAAATCCATCCATCCGACCATCCGAGTTCACTCGGCTGTCGATACATTCCTGCGTAGTCTATAGAATCACTATACCACATGACCTAAAACACACCTGATCCAATAAGTCGAAAACCTCACTCGCCTGTAGGAAAAACAGAACAAATGAAAAAAGCAACAAAAACGTGTGTGAGCAACAAAGACAAGTGGGTGGAGGAAATTCAAGCCACTGTCATTGCATTGCAACAGAAGGAAATCAGCGTTGTAATTGCAACGCTCATATAACTGTTTTGCATTATCGCAGTTCACAATATCCATTGAGAGGAAATATTATCATCTATCATTCATTGAAACCAACCGAAAGGCTATGGAAGTGGCAGACAAAGTTGCAGATGGAGAATATAGGAATGTTTAGTGCTATGCGGATAGGATTAGTTTCTCTGTGTAAATGGAAATTAAAAAAAATGTTGTCGCAAGTTTTTGGACTGCATTTAGTTCGCATTCTCTGCTGCGCCAATCAGAAGTTTACTAATTTACCCCTGATTGTCGCGACTGTGATATTGCGTATTAATGTTTGGCCTTATAACCTTGCAGACTGATTCACGAGGAATTTAAAATAGTATAATGGCCTCCGAATAGTCTTTTAATCGCATTTCAAGGTTTGGTATTGATGTAAAACCATGCCGACTCCCTATCAATGGCATTACTATGGTCTGGCCTCGTGTGGGACTTTTGTGCATTGATACTCTAATCACATTCCATACGTCGAATATGTGCAGCCGTCACTTTTAGTATTCCACATCATATGTTGTTCTTTTAACGACTGAGCAAATGGTGTCATGGCATGGCTTAAGTTTCAATACTGTGCCCTAAGTCTTAAAAGATCTTGCATTCTACTGGCATATGGACGCCTGGAATCAGTGCAAAGTGCAAGGCGAAACTCTTCATTAACTTCACAGGGTCATTACTCAGTCTAATGTTTATAGCGTGGAAACATTCGGTGGCAGAAATGTAAACGGAAAAATTGACGGTGGGGAATATAGGATGAAAACTGGAAATCTTTCCAGGTCCCTCAAGATATTCAGCGTAGGCCCTCTATGCCGTTACCGTGCCTCCGTATTGTACACGTCCAGCCAGTCGTTTCAAGAATCCTATGGTTCCAGTCAACGAGTCATCCAACTGAAGAGAAAACTGCCGGCGTTGAAGACAGCAGCGGGTCGTCATAATCAAGATGGACAAATATGCCATGAGAATGATGGTGATTTTCAGGGAACCGTCTTTTCGAGTATTCAACGTTCTAGAAATTGCTTACAATTATGGCTGTCGCTCTAGCTCACCCACGCCTGACTGCCATTCTGGATTTGCCTTGATGACAAGTCAACGGGTGGACTTCCGAGTCAGAGACCCTCATCTGAGCGCTTCGGTTTTTGACGAGAAGCACCGGCGCTTTGTTTTAGAGACCGCCCCGAATTGGGATACTCTTCGCATAGTTAATGGCTGGTTACTACAGAAAACCCGGATAACAATTTTTTGAAATCCAAAATGGCAATTCCCTTGTGGCGTGGCGATAAGCATACAATTTTTAGCTCCCCTTTACTTTCCACGTCCACACGCAAATGGGCAATTAGCATGATGGCGAGTGGGAATTTATTTGGGAGACCTATGTTCTGAGTTCTCGTCGCTCTCTCAATGACCTTAAATGTTGGATGAAGTAGATTCATGTAACCACGAAATGACTCTCCTTAGGCTACCGGGTAACCATATCGACGTACTTTTGGGTATTTTTCGGACCGACAGCACCTGCGACGAATCATAGAAGACATGAACAATCGTAACCATGTGCTGTGATAACACTGTAAAGTCTAATGGCCCTTCATGCGCGCAGAAGCCACTAGATTTGTAACCGTAAGTCGAGAAGCCAGGTAATATCTCTGGACATGTAGGAAAACAAACAACCAAGTATGCGTGTACAAGATGAAGGATCTGACTTTGTAAATTAGCAGTTTCTCGTAACTTTATTCACGGCAACCCCTCATGCACAACAGATAGTAATGAGAAATTACGGCTCTTCTATGTCGAACATTTCGATTAACACAAAAATTTTCAGCAGCAATTGTAACAACATTGAAAATCGACTTTGATCAAACTTATCCTACATCACCATAATATGTGATAATAAATAGATTAAACCAGAACAAGTAGCATATCAACAACCACGTCATTAATAGGAGGCTGGCTAGTTCTGATCATTAGTCAGATGAAACCAAGAACACAACTATTAGTGGAGCCGTTATAGTACTTTAGTCTTAAAAAACAGCTACAACATTACACTATATGATCATCAATTCCCATAAAATTCATTTTGGGCCTTTCTAAATGATTATACTTCAAAGCTCTCAGACCTGGAAAATGTTTTCAGTATGCGCTCCAACAGCAGTAGTGACGACACCTCGGAAAAAATATTCATAATGACCCAATAAGAGACAAACACTAGCGTAGTAGAGTAGTCATAATCAAATCACATAATCTTAAGACTCAGTTTATACAAACATTCTTTCACGATGACTATATATCTGCGAATAACATACAAAAAATCAACTTTTTTCCAACCTACGTAAACTAATGATAACACGACTGCAAAATGACTACGAGAAAACAAAGCAGCTTGTCCTAAAAATGTAAACAATATATATATAATTATATAGTCTGTGACCACTTCTACAGCCAGCAATTAGATCACCTCCACTTCATCTCACTCAACCTCATCGTCACTCATTCAAATTACATAATAACGTCCGACGAAGACGGCGGAGGGTCATCAAATCTTACAAAACTAGTTCATCCCTCAGCTGCCACTAATTCTTAAGTAACCGGAAAAATATCTTCACCATGAGATGAACAATCACATTTTTTCTCAGTTTGCAAACAACTAGAATACATCACAACATAAGAATTGTATATAACTCAGGATTATCACACATCACGTGAATCATTTATGGACACAACTTGTTGGACGTGGCATACGTTTCGCACGAAAGAACAAAGTGTCTCCGGCGTAACTCTATAACAACTTCACAAAGAGCCAGTGCTATCCTCTGCTTCTCTTCAGTGCCGCAAGAGTAAATAATGTATAGCGCCATTCTGCTTCCATGTTATGTCTAATTTCTAACCTAAACTATACCTTTTAAATGCTTACGACAACAGCGCTGTAGAAAATAAAAATGGCCGGGCCTTGTGCGGCGATTTCTACATGTACGCACTAAGCTTCATACAGCTATGCTGAAAATTTTCATGGTTCTTTCGACAAAGTATCAAGTGGCACCAACCATTCAGTACACTAGTATTACTAATAATTAATTACACATCCAATTCCGGATCTTAGACTAGTTGTTTCAGTTTATATCGTTACATATTTTCCGATCCAAATTGATTTCTTAAAGTATTTTCATGCGGAGATATGAACACCTGATCATGGAATTTTGGCTGCTGTCCCACCCGACAGTGTAAAACAAAAGCTCCGCTACTTAATATATTACATCAGTTACTATAAATTAAGCACACCACGAGATTAAGAGATACGTGAGGTAAACAAAGGACTAAAAATCCCGGGCAGATGACGCACATCAAGTTATGCAGGGAACACATTGTTGGTATCCTCCAACAAATACTTACCGTGCCTTTCTTACCCTCCAAACTTACTTTAATTCCGATGGTAACGAGACTTATTTCCGATTATTCTTCTATGACAGACAGTTAGCCGTTAAAAACATTTCTATACCCCGTGGAAACTCTGCCTAGTCCAACACTTTAAAGCTTGGATAAGATTTTCATACTAGTGAAACATCAGTGGTCTGATCTACAACAACAATAATATAATGATAACAACAATAATGAATCTTTAAATTGAGCAATGACTGCTGTTCATTTGGCGCACATGGAACAGAATCTACCTTTAAGTTACTCTCTCGCTCTCAACACATGTACGATTACTTCCAAGATTCACTGCGATACAAAAGACCAGGCGTATTACAGCTATAAATTGATATCTTTTTGGTACTGATTAGTTTGGGAAATCTACGACGACAAAAATATTGTTAAGTGCCACAAATAACTGGCCCTTATTCTTAACGTGCATACGTGAACATTTGTCGCCTACTAAAATTTCATACTCATGAGAAACTATCAACAATCATCATCATCATCAACCTTATAAAATTATCCACAATTATGGCTACTTATGTGAACCATATATACACTATTGTATCTCATAATCATTTATATATCCTACAATAATATACTCACATGAACATTTGACGCAGAAAAATAGACAAAATGTTAGCATTATGGACGACATCAAAGCGCCTAAATGCGATCGATAATTTCCGTAAAAACAGGCATTTCGCAAAATCCTGCATCTAATATACACAGTATGTACTAGTGCAGGTCGTTTGGACATCACATACCTTATGGAATGTATACAGGGAAAATTATTTCAATATGTAGACACCTAATTTCCAGCACAGAAAGACAGAGTTCACCGTACACTGGAATGTAGACTTGGATTTTCCATATAAACTCATAATAATAAACAGTAAATTAAACCTTACATATGATAGCTGGTACAACCCTCTGTTGCGAATCTATCTGCGTTGCCGTAGATAGCTTTCAACTACTCCACACAGCAACAACGTAGGAGGATACACCACAATTCCATTATATTTTTTGACCCTTTAGCTTATAGGCCAAAGTTTCGGCCGGTCTACTATAGCCTAACTAAACTTACAAAGGATATAAATTTCATTGTTGTTGGACATAATAATCAGACTTAGAAAAAATTGACTAAAGAAGAAACAGTACTTTACGACTTCTTGGTTAAATCTAAAAGACTACTAGCATCGAGATTTTGACGTATCAAATCATCTAAATTAAACAGATTCAAGAAAGGACTCATGATGCCCCTTCCAAGGCCGAGACTATGATTATCCATACGATTCTCATGCAACTGTTCTTCCACACAATTGTCATGATTGGAGGTGGGTGGACGTCCGTTTCCAGCCGCCGACAGTCCTGCGCTCCCACATGACGCTGAGTTGCCAACCCCTTGACCAATGTTTAAATAGCGACTCAAGCTTTCTCGTAAATCAGATGTAATCGGGAGACCGCTGTTGTTTGTATTATCCGCTCCAGGAGTACCGGAGTTGTTTCGTGAAGTTGGTGGTTCGGAGCCAGACATACTACTGTCTGGACTAGATTTGTTGTTGTTGAGCTTTGGACTTTCAGTTCCCTTCCTTTTAGGGCGCCTTAGCAAGTGACGTTCCTTCACTTTGTACTCTAGGGTTGAATGAGGCACGCCATAGAAAGTTCCTACAAACAAAATCCAATCAGTAATCCAAAAAAATAATCACAAGAGCCAGTTATATCCGGCATAACCAACCTGCTCTATGTACACTCATTTCCCCATTCTGGACGGCACGAACTGCTTTCAGCAAAGCATCTCGATCGTAATTACGGTATTTCCCTCGCTTTGGACGACTCTTCTTTCCATTTGCTTCCGTGGCAGCCATATCACTAGCGCTGCTTGAAATGTACGTAGTGGACGCAGGCGACTCATCCTTTCTTCCACCACCCTGCCAATATCCTTGATTTTCCTGTTTGTCATAATCCAGTCGAGACAGTTTTCCGTCTGGCTCCCCATCATCACCAGAGTCATTTTTATCGTCCATCAAACCCGGACTCCTCCAACCATGAGAGTTATCTCCCGGCACGCTGACTGGAATCGTTGAAGCCGTTGAACTTCTATCTCCAGCTTGAGATCTAGCACATCAAGACAAGCCAGTGTGAGAAGAAAACATTTCCACAAAGATATCGCCATGCATATTACTAGAGATGAAATATAACTTACAACGTGCGCGGAGATGGATAGTCATTCGATGTCTCATCTTCATCCCTTGTTGCTCTTCTTTTCAATTTCTTTCGAGAGATCACTCTACTCAGACTAGACTTATTACTTATCAAGGATGGTATCTTCAGTATCACGTCCTTCCTCAAGTCTTGTCTTGAAGCATCACTGTTATCACTACTATCACTTAATTGTTCAGCAGCAGAATTTTGAAGGACGCGGCTGAGTTCTTCATTCATCGGCTTGTCTTGGGACTGATGACTCTGACGGGTCAATTTCGTTCGAAGCCACTCTTTCAGCACCTTCTTTTCGTGACTAATCTCTTCTTCAGACTTGGCTGCTCCATCCTCGTCGTCACTTTGTGGGGGGCCCCGAATTTTCCGGTGGTCTTCACGCTGCTGCTGGTCTCCCTGCCTCTGACTACCGGGCAGGGACGGCAAACTGGCTTCAGGCAACACATACTTTGTGCTGGAAACATTAACTTGTGATTTCTTCACGTCAATATCTGTCGCTAGCGACTGAGCATTGTTTCCCTTCATTATGCGAGTATCTGCTGCACGCGGCTGCTCCTCAACTCCATTGTTGTTTGAATTCTTTGGACGACATAAAGGCCTACTTCGGTCTTTGCCTAACTTGTAAACTTTGTTTCGTAAAGTAGACCTTGGGATTCCGTAAATAACGGCGGCTCTCCTACAAAGATATTCAAAACTTATTAGCCCGTCTTCACATCGACTGTCATTATTACAATACTGAATCTCCCTTCAACTCACCTTGTACCCAGTTTACCACTCTGGATGTCTCTGAGAGCAGCTTCAAGCTCTTGAGATGTGTACCCTTTACCACTCCGCGCATTAGGCCTGGGTGAAACTTTCGTGATTTTTGAATCAGATAGATTGAGAGATCTTGTTACACCGCTGCTGCTACTGCTCACCTCCACGGACTTCTTGTGCTCGCTTGTCTTTTCACCAACTCTGAAATGGAATGATAGGTTGAAACGCAAGTCCTATACGGCTGACTTCCATATGACACGAAATTACACAAGAAATTAGTACTTGTTCTTTCTAGTAAGATCCAAGGGCTGATCGCGGTCCTCCTGATTGGCGGTCGAGAGGCCACGTAGTCCCAGATGTAAGGCATCATTCTGATTTACATCTGAACTTAAAGGGTATCCAGGGTTCTTGGAGGGGTCCGAGGTTTCGGAGGGAAATGGTGACACATTCTGAAGATGGCTAAATGAGTTTGGCAAAGTCGGCGATAAGCCCGCCTGTAACACAATCAATCAAACAACAACATCAATGGGCATCAAAGAAACTAAGTTCAGACACGTCCACAAAATCACGGCAATCAACCGACCTGAGCATAGTGCTGTTTGAGGGACTCAAAAATTAAAAGAGAGTTGAGTCGTTGATTAACATCGAAGGCATCAAAAAGTGGATTTGTAGTATTCTTGAGATCTTCTGAGGCATTTCCTACCCCCAAAGCAAGTCCTGGACTGCCGAAGGCACGATTGATAAAGTACCAGTATGGCAACAAATGGAAAAAATTTTCTAAAACCTCTGCAAGTCATAATCAACATGTATTAAGTACACATGAAATCAATCAACTCAGTCATGTTCCATTCGCAATTATTACCGTTCTTCCCCTCACTTCCCTCTTCCTCTGGAGTTTCGGACGGATCGATGTGTGACAAGTCCTGAATAACACAACCCAAATATTTAGTGCCTACAAAAATTCACCTCAATCATAAATACATTCTTGTTACAAACTTACTGCACTGGCAATATCTTGTAAGTCAGCTTCGGGTACTTCAGAAGGGTCAAAGTCAGGTGTTCGTTCTTGTTCAACATCCCGCCACGCGGGGTACAAACTTTGCCACTTCTCTTCTCCAACAAGCTGCTTCCCAATGTCTTCCAACCCTGTAATCAAACAAAATAAAGTCGTCCCTTTAACTCCAGCTGTCAGTCAATAAGAAACTACTCCAAAAACTGCCCTAATCGCTGATGCTGTAACTAGCAATGATGATTGCGGGAGCATTATTAAATTCATTTAAACTTGAGCTTGTGACAAATAATATCCATGTTGATATCCCCGGCGGAAATGGAAATAATGAGAAAACTGAGCCTTGTCAATTAAAAAGCATCATCATGCGGGGATATTGACAAAATAAAAAGTTGTTATAGAATGTTTAGCATCAAATTGACAGCTTCATATGTACAAAGCAGAATGAGTAATCAATTATTAGACATGAGGAATCAAGCATTCGGACTGAATGGAACAATCCAAATTTCATGCAGACAGCATCGGATTGACGACAACTGTCATCATCACATCTGTTCTGTATCGAAGAGGACACTTGTTAGAGTCTCTCTCCGTATGCTCGCACATGGTTGCATATCTGCCGCTTGGCAGATCACTGAGCCAGCAGTGCATGCAGAACAACTTGTGGAATTCGGCTTGACTATATTGCAAATGTGAAGCTCAATTTTTTGACCTCCTTGCCTTGATTGATGATGATGGATCAAGTAAATTTTAGTGGCTGAAAGACTCAAATTCCTCCCAGCCAAGTCCTATACATTAACCCTTATGTCACAAAATAATTGCAGGGTACATACAGACCAAAGGAAAAAAAGTCATCCCTGTCATCATCAACATGAAGTGCGGCAAATAATATTGAAGCAGACAAGACAGGGGATGTTGGCTCTCGGTTGTTATGCACACAGGGGTATAGCTCTGCATTTAATAGTGTGTACTACCGCAATTTCTTTGCCCAACTAAAGAGTGGAGGAGCGGTTTGAGATAGAACTTGGTGCACCCAATCCCTAATTCCCAATTGAATTAATAGGGCAGAGCTTGACAGAATGAAGGATCGCTGGAGAAAAAAAGTTTAACTTTGCTATTTTGAGTCATCTATGACCCCTTTCTCTGCCGCTTGCGGAAAAATTGTAAAAATCAAGTTGGACAATGCGAAGCGAGTCAATTAGAGAGTACTTACCAATGCAGAGCAACAATTTTCTGGACCAGCGACTCAAGTCTTTTCTAATCTTTTGCTTGAGGACCTCAGACATCTTGCCACACACTTGTTGCCTACGTCATCTTGGGAAACACTTGTTGCCAACTTAGGGACAACCTGTTGCTACATTTAATTCCCCCCATTTGCCTGCACATCGTACACAAATACAACGTTGGAGTAGTAGCAGCAAGGGAGTAGCAGCAGTAGTAGTAGTAGAAGTATTAGGAGCAGCAGTAGAGTAGGTAAAAAAAACTGACTTTTAGAGACGAGAGAGAGCCAGGGAACTAGATAGAGATACCTACTACCACTCTACCAGCACCAGCAGCAGCAGCAGCAGTAGTAGTAGTAGCACTAGTAGAAGTTGTCAGTAGTATACAGCTAGATGTGCAAGTAGCACACATACTAACAACTACTACCACTACTAATACGGCAAATATATAACACTACGGCACCTACTACCACCACATGTCGCATGCACTTTGCACAATGCACTCTGCTCCGCTCTTCTAAATACTTGGTCCACTCTCAGCAGTTGTACAAGTAGTAGCAGCGGTAGCAATAATAATAATAATAAATAACTATACATCCCACACTAAATCACAATCAAAACGTCTCCTCTCTCACTACCATTCAACTCGGTATGTAACGTGTGTGTGTGTACGTTTGGACTTTTTAATTAATATTCCTAGTAGATCCCTCTATACACCCGTTGTCATCATGTGTTTAGGTATCTATTGTTTCTTCTGTCCAACTTCCCCTCTCTCTCTGTCTCTGTAGTGTGTTTCCAGTGCGGTGTGCGAGTTGTACGACGATGACTACTACACTTAACTAAAAGCCGATGGAGTGGAGCAGTAGTGTATATATTTTATGTATAGGTAGCTAGTATTAGTAGTAGCCTTTTCTTCCCCTCCTCCTCCTGTTGATACCCGTGTCTGATCCGTGGCTGGAAGCACTCTACTACTTCCATTGTGATATCTTTGCAGTAATATATAACTAAGATTTTCCCCCTTCCGCAGTATAGGACTTACATACTTTTACACTTTCTTCCTCGCCTGTTGCTTTACTGTCTCAACCTGACCTGCTGGAACGCTCCTCCTCGTGCTCCCTCCTCGCTGCTACATATATATACAGAAGATAGATAGATAGCAGAAGACGAAGAAAAACACCACTGCTACTACTACTGCTGTTTCCACGGACTTAGTATCTTGATTTTTATTAAGTATCAAACTAGTACGGAGTAGAGGACGAAAGGAGCAGAAGAAGACGCAGACAACTACTATAAATCCGCGTCTGTGCACCTCTAGAAAAGAAGAGAAAAACTTTGATCCATAGGGCAACTACTTGTTGTAGTAATGCTTGGAATTCCACACATACACACACACACACACACACACACACA
>JAQIWI010000517.1:0-29286 GCA_034698825.1 Deuterosminthurus bicinctus | reverse complement strand
ATGTCTGAGTCAGATAAAAACTCTTGAATGGCAGGCTTAGACGAAAAGAGTGAATACAGTGGAGAGCTTATGATGTCTGATTGAATTTCTTGCAATGTGATCAAGTTCTCTTGTGTCCTTTTCGTCTCCAAAAACTCCTTGATTTCAGCACCCACAGCAAGGATCTTATTGGCGTAGTCGTTGACTTTATCAAACAAAACAAATGTTTGATTTGCCTAGAACAAAAAACGTTGAATTGATAATCAATCCTGACGAAAATGCCTGACAGTGTTGTAGTCCGAAAAGTACCTTCTGAATGACGAGATCCGCCTGTGTTCCAGTTGGGCTGTAGAGAACTTTAGGGTTATTGTATAAAACATGAATGAGTAGCTCTAACTTTTCCATCTGATATTTTGATAGTCCCATGTCCTTCAACGATCTTACTTCTTCCTCTGTAAAATGTATTTTTTATATTATAAAAAATGACAAAAATGAACAATGACCAGCATGAATTAATGAATACCTTTGAATTCAAAAACCTTCCCACAAACAGTTTTCTGCATAGCCTTCCAAATCTTCAGCAAAGCATACGGTAGATTCTGTATGATTTCAAAAAAAAAGTTACAAAATTTTCAATGGCAAAACTGAGTATTCTTGAGGGTCTTACAGGCTTCTTAGGGAGTGTAGGAGTCCCCGGATCATGATTCTTGTCAGGTGGCTCGGGCTGATTGTGCATGATGTTGTCAGCACCCGACAGATCCGCAACATATTCTGGCGAGTCCGTTGCACGACTTGCTGAACCTTGCTTGTTGCAATATCCGGTAGGTAAAGATTCTGTCAACTTTGCCATCGTTTGCATTGTCTTCTTAAACAGTATAAAAGTATTGAGATCCTTTGCCAATTTTTGCACCTTGTAGTAAATGCTGTCATAGTTCCAGTCTTCGTGCAGCTTGGGTTAAATGGACTCCGTTAGATAAACTGCAGCAAGTGGTATTTAGTGCTCATAAAAAGGGAAAACGTACCCCTTTCTTGGTAAGAGTCTTGTTAGCTTCTTCGAAGATGGAATTCATGATAAAATCTCTGTCTGTCTTGCCAAGTGAGCAAAAGTGGTCACGGAATTTCTTGATATTTTCCTGACAAGTTGGATCATCTTTCACTTTGTCTATTTCATCATCACATTTGATAACAGACAGGTGAGGTGCGGGATCAGTTCCACACCATATCTCATCCGTTACTTCAGCATCTGACACTACTTCCTAATCCATTCAAAATTATGCATTACTATGCACTAAAGCTGAGAATTGATTAAAGAAACTTGCTTTCATGAGTTCGAAACTCTCGGTGAATGATATCTTAGGCTGTCCGGTTAAAATCTCAATGACTTTGTCTTTCTTCCGGCTGTTCCCACTGAGAAATTTGAGAAAAAGTCCACTCATCCAGGGTTCTAGGAAGCTGTAACTTCTATTAGGGGTAGATTGGCCGGAAAATACATCCTGAAATGCAAGAGTATTGATTGATAACAATATTTCCAATGGAAGATATTCACTACATGACTTACGAATGTTGGTATAGAAGCGGATGACGATTTACTGGACGGATGACTACTACTGAACATGATTGAATAAAACCTTTTCTTATCAATTGATGTTCTGTTGAAAATGAAGCGAATGTTTGAAGCTTCAAAGCCTAGCTGGTTCACTAGCAAATGCTCCACTTTGTCCCTGTCATCCATGAGCTCAGTTGGTCTCATATCTACAAAAACCCACATAAATTCTCAGCACCCCACAAAATTTACAGCATCACAAAGTTATTCAAACCATACCGAATTGATCAGATTCAAAGGCTCTTTTAACATTGATCGGATCCTCCACAATGCTTCTATAAATTCTCGGTATTTGTTCCAACTCAGCCAATGTAAACTTGGGCTGAAAAAAGTTATTGTTCTCAGCTACGGAATTTAGTTGTGTTAGGAAGTCTGTCACTCTGTAAAAAAAATGAAAGTTAGTTATAATTTCTATCTTTTCCCCATTCTCTCCTGTACATTACTCACGTTGCATTAGAATTATTGAAGAATCCATACTGATCTGTTTCACCTTTGTCGCAAAAGGCCTGCATCACAGAAATCAAACCCGCACTTGGCAATGGCCATACCGGGAAATGTTCTGCAATCAACAACGAACTAATTATAACTTCCTTCAACCAATTGTTGTCACATTACATGACAGCCATAACTTACGAGATTCATAGGCTTTCGCCGGTTGTTTGCTTCGAATTCCCACCAGAATTATGAACAGGACAAGTGGTATGAATAGTTCCAGCATTAGGACAACCTGGAAATCAATCATTCATGACAATGAACAACAACAATCGACAACAAGTGATCGCAACAAACACCTTAAGTAATTGACACCAATCAACATCAAATGTCAACTTGATACACTTTTAAACAACAATCGAGTGATCCCTTACCGGCTTTCGTCTTTTCAGAGTGAAGTTCTTCCACAGAAGTAGCTGAAGTTGAAGGAAGAATCCCATGATGATGAGCCCCTTAATTAATTACTTTCCCAGTATAATTTGGATCCAACAAGGTGAATCCCAATTAAGGATGACAGATGAATCCATTGCCTTTGAGCCTTCTCCTAATCTTGGTAAAGGTCATTTGATGATGTCAGTCCGGCTGACACCGGAACAATCGGGTATCCGGATTAAAATGGTAATAACTTTATATCTTCATGGCACAGCTGATAATTTGGTCACCATAGTAGGCAGTCTGCAAATAAAATGTTATCTCCCGTTGCGATGGCACACAAATGTTTACTTCTTTCAAAGCAGCAGGACGGACTCCAGTGTGTGTGGTCGGCTTGAGCCGAGCTACACTTTTGCCTTCTCATGACTTTCTCCAGGCTTGCCGCTTTCACTGTGAATCCCATGACTATAGAAGGTAATAAACTAAATGTCCTGAAAAATCAGATGCAAATGCTTCTATAGGCACTTGCTAGAGTGCATAACTCTATAGCAAGTAATATAATGGAAATGCAAGTGTGGAGGGCTGATGGAAGATGAAATGACGGAGAAAGCGGAGATTTTTGACCAGCGTTGACTTTATTTCAAGTTGATAACATTGTAGCAGAACAGGATGATTAAATAATGAAGCCGACTTTGGAGGAGTGTTGAGGAAATATATACGTAGACATCTGTGCTGCAAACAAGACTACAATACTAACAACCATTGCTATATTTGGGATTTACATGGCAGCGGCAATGACAGAGAGAAGAAGACTGGAGCCTACAACAGTGTAGCCGGACAAATACAATTCTCTCAGTTTGAATCCTGCTCCCATATCCCAAGCCAAATGCCGAATACCGTTGGCAAAATGAAAGAAGAAGGGAAAGGCTAGAATGAGCTTAGCACTGAAGATCAATGCAGGGCCTAGCTGTGCTGCTTGAAGGACATTCAAATAATGAGGGAAGCTGCCCGGAAGTGTCATCATACCTGTGGAAATATATTATTAATATAAAATGTAATAACATTCTCAGGGGATCAAATTTTTTATAGCACATATATAAAAGAGGAGAAATTCATACCGATAGCGAATCCAGACGTCAAGACAGACAGGGCAAGCCCAGTTCCACGGTGAGTCACGGACAATAGGGATGTCAGTTGCGGTTTATAGATGGTAAGATGAGGTGACATCGGCCGATTTAATCGCTTGTTCTTATCCCAAAACGTTTCAGCGCTGCTATTCTGACTTACTGTACTTGTGGTCAGCCTAAAAATCAACTCAAATTCCGTGAGACTTCCTAATTATAAACATGAGCAAACTTTTTCAGATATAACAAAAACTCACCACTTTGAAGAGTTGACCAGGGACATGCGAGTCTGCGGTGACATGAGCATTCCCCTTCGCAAGCACAACCTATGGGAATACAAAATATTATTTCCTCATTTTTGGCAACTTGTTCTCAATTCTTGTTTTTTACTTCAGTACATGAACATTTTACAAGTGAAATTATTTATGCAACTGCTTGTGACGATTGCAGCGTTAAAATGAACTCCAGTTTCACAATTTTTTCTGTACAATTGAACTCAATATTACCTTCCGAAGATAGTCCCACTCATTTTGATCGCTCTCAGGAGGGATATTTCACCAGATTTTAATTTAGAAAAAAATAACTGTGAGTGTGTTGTGAAATTGCGAAGACTAGCCCGCAGTTTGAAATCTTCTGCCTTCGACGCAATAATAAATCACACATGTGCCATTGAAAGGCTCCAACTTTCTATGGCAGTTTCATTGGAATAGCGCGAAATTTAAAAATTATTGGGCGAAAGCCCGACCGAAAAATTTTGAAGAATCTTATTGAATTTTTAATTGATATTTTGATATTAATATTTCCCCCTGAAAGTCGGACGAATTCCACCACCACAATTACTTCTTTCAAATAATTACACCAGGAATTATTTTGCAAAAGTGTAGGGGCATTTATACAATGTTGAGATTAGAAATGTGAATGCTTGTGCAACTGTTAAGTATCGAGTGTGCCCGCATTGTTGTTGCTTCGTTCTCATTAAAATAATCTCACAAGTTAATGACAGGTGAGTTATTTCATCATTCATGAAACGATTGGATTGCTCATGTATTTAATCCCAGTTTTGGTGACATATTAAAATCCATTCATTTATTTTGCAGGCTGACGAGAATAATACTTTCGCACTGTGAACATATTTCTGGTACCGGTGACTGACGAGAGTTTATTATACAAGGGAACCAGTGCGAGTACGCACTAACCATAAATATGAAACCCTTTCAACATGGATTACCCAATAAACTTGGCAGGTATGATGACTGGAAATGGAATGTGTACTTGAATTGTTGTCATTGCGACTATGTAGCGAGCTGTGAACAGGAAAATATGCTAGTTTTCAAAATTTTCAAATGTGAGAAAGTATTGCAGGCAGCTCAATTAAGGCAGAGAAAGTATTGAAAATTTTAAAATTTTATCGTCGTTTCGTTAGGGTCGACTGTGTTACTTTACACAATTCGTCCACCTATGGAACTGTATTGAAATTTTTGCCTCTATAAATGTGAAAGCTAAAGTAGAATTCATTGGCCTGCTAGGCTTCTATCCAAATTATCCAGTACTGTACCAAGAAAGGGAGGGGCGGATGGAGTTCAAGGGACCTTCCAGCCGTCCAGATTTATTGTTTGCTGCTGCAAAGAGCGCTTGTTCGTGAAGAAGTCGCCAAATGTACGGCTCAACCATCAGCAGTTCCACAGGGGGTTCAGGCGCTCTACGAAGTCCCAGTTTGACTCGGCAGGAGCAGGAGAGTCCAAGGCACCAAGTATGGGTGACAACTTCAACAAGATCATCAAGCCCATTCTATTTACAGGCTTTGTAAGTTTTATAAACTCCAGTTCTCCTCAGTACTTGATATCTGATGATGAAGGATGTGGATTTGCTCTAATACGTGACCCTTTTCTAGGTGGGTGTCACCAGTATAACAGCGTGTACCATCTGGCAGTACGAGATTTACAGAGCGTCCTCTATAAGAGATAATAGATCTTTGTCCAGTCTCTTTCGTCTTCCATCGCCGCCATTTGGAGAAAAGCGTGTATGAACAGTACTCTTGTAGCTTAAGTTAATCTTGTAATCAATAATTTAATCTTAAAAAGCATTTTCTTGACCTTGTTTTCCGCCTGAAGCAGGGAGAACTTCGGCAGCAGATAAATGAGTGGTGGAGTAACATTTCGCAAGGCGAGCAAATATTCTGGCCGATATGTGCACTGAATTCACTGGTGTACTTAGCATGGCGCATTCCCAGCATTTCTCCAACCATGGTAACATGGTTCAGTACCAACCCAGCATCGCGTAGGTTCAATTCTCTTATCATCACCACCTTCAGGTTCTAATCTAAATCTGAATGGTTGAATTGTAGGTGCGGTCGCATTGCCAATGTTGCTGTCAATATTCAGTCACTTCTCACTGCCCCATTTGGCTGCAAATATGTTCGTTTTACATTCATTTGCCCCAGCAGCTGCGAATATTCTTGGTAGGGAGCAATTTTTAGCAATGTACTTGACCTCTGGTGTTGTGGCCTCATTGGGATCCCACTTCCATAAGCTTTACATCGGGAGCACCATCCCATCATTAGGAGCGGTAGGTTTGGGTAGTTTTGTAAAATGTTTCATATGTTTTATTTCATTTTTAAAATTTCTATCGTACAGTCTGGTGCTATCATGGGAGTTATTGGTCTAGTCTGTAGCAACATGCCGGATATTCAACTTGGAATTATATTCATCCCTGGTATCAATTTTTCTGCGGAAACCGTAAGAATTCTTCTGGGTTAAATACTTCTCCGGGTCAGTGTGCTCCATTTAGAATCCTCTTAAAAGCCCTTCTATCGTTACAGGCGCTTAAGTGCATATTAGCTGTGGACAGCTTTGGGCTGCTGGCAGGTTGGAGACTCTTGGACCACGCGGCACATTTGTCAGGATGTCTTTTCGGGATGTAAGTCTTGGATACAAGCCGTTTTGGATTTCAATGCTCACTGATTTATTTTTAATGTCTTCCTATAGTGCGTTCAACTACTTTGGGGCTGTGCCGCTGAACGCGTTCAGAGATACTGTTGCCAAGTCGTGGCATAACTTTCGAACTAAAACCGGACCGCCGTCCTCGTGACGATGAGAGAATTATTGGAATAAATTTTTCTGTAGCTAATGTTAACTATACTTTGAGTATGTTGTCAGGTCTCGTCTATTGATTTGACCAAATTAAATGCGACTATATCAACAACATGCTTCCTATTTGTTTTCAGCTAAGATTGATTTAGAAAAATCCCATCTCACAGTCAGTACTTTTAATGACAATTGTAACAAAAAAAAACATTGAAGACGCGTCTACATAACGAACGAGATTTCTATAACTCAATCACGGGATCATTTCTTCGAGTTTCTTAGGAGTTGGGTTGGAAGTAACTTAAAAATTGAGTTCTGTTAATATTAATTAAATTACTGCCATGAGGAGATGGTAGTTGTGAAGGACAATGATGAGAATTCAATTATGAAGGTCGCTTGCTATAGTATTGATTTCTCCTTGATGATCCTGTCAAACCCTGGTGGTGGGGGATGAGTAAATCCATCAAATATGATATCCAATACAGCACCTTCGTCAACTGAAATGAGTACGTACACAAGTCTCTCAGTAAAAGCTGCAAATGTAGCACAACGGGAAAGCTCTTTCAATTAGACGCATGTCACCAAGAATTCTTACCATAAAGTGCGGGGAAAACGGTGCCGCGGACATTAGCGAAGGAGATACTACCCTTGGTGCCGTTTGTATAAAAATTCAATTCAATATGGTCAAAGCTCACGCCCTACGAAACAAGAAAACATTTTTGTACCTTGAACCATTTCATGACCACACGTAGTTATTATAGTGGTGTACATAGGACATATTGTCTTGTATCATGATTACTTACTAAAATGTCTCCCTCTTGGGGTACAGGCTCCAATTTTCCAATTGTCTGACCATTATGGAACAATTCCCCTGTATGCCTCAGCACCCAAGAATCTAAATCACTTCCTACTGGCCCTGTATCTAAAGAAGAGTTCCTAGTCGCAACTCCCACACTCCACTTCCCCTCTTGCTGCACTTTAACTTCAAAGTAGGATTTTGTCTGTATCAATGGTGCGGAGCCAAGAGCACCACCGGTTCCACAAATTCTCATTCCATTCTTAAGTACGACAACATCGTGGCCAATGTAGCCATTGTCAATGGTAATTTCATCTCGTTTCTTTCCATCAACGCCTGAGCCGGATTGCCCACCGTCCTGATTCACAGTCACTACTTCTCCACTGCCTCCAATCCCCGCAAAACTCTCGAAGAGAAACTTGGCCGAATTAGAACAGCACCACATTGTCACGATTATTTCACCAATTATTATTACTACTACAAGTTGAATTCATATACTGTTGATAATACAACTGTATATCGTTGTATGCTTCACGTCTTCAAGTTTTATTACACAAACACACTAGAAATTCTAAATAACACAACAATTGTCACTATTCACGTAGGATTGTTCCTACAAAAACTTGGATTCGTCAAGCTCAGCATGACCCCACTTGTACTTGCCTCGCCAAGTGTAAGGCAAGGGAACAATGGATGGGCAAGCGACCTGTCCAGGAATTTCACACATACAATGACGACTGCAGCCGTATCCAAAATGAGCTGGATTCTCAGTAAATTCCGTACTCTCTCGCTCTGCTTCCAATTCTGCGGAGAATTCACAAAAGAAATTAAAGCTTGCCCCTTCATGCAAAAATACATCGACTGTTACATTTGAAAACTGTAAAAGCTCACCTTCAGGCGTCTTGCACAGATACTTCAGAACCCGGGAATGAATGTCATCCTTAGACTGTCGATCAATGTCCATCAAAATCTCTTTGCCATTATTCAAGAAGCATCGGATGAAGGGCGTTGGAGTGAAGTTCTTAAATGTAATCACTTGCACTTCCGGATTCTTATACTGAAGCTGTGCTAAATGCCAGAAGACAAAAGAGTAGGCACCCTCATGGTTCTCTCCTTTATGATTGTAGTTCAACGAGAAGATCCGCACCCAGGGTTTCAAATACAAATTTGACTTGTTCAAGTACTCAAGTGTGCGCCGCACCGGAGCTGGCCCTTTCATAAAAGGCATTCTGACAGTTTTCTTTCTTTTCAATTACTCAGTTCCTCTTTTTTCTCACAAAGCTCAACCTACAGAAAGTCAGTTTCATATTGTCTCTTCTCCTTTATGTACAGCATCAATTGATCAATTAGATTCTTATAGTTATTAGAGAAGAGAAGAAGAAAGTATCCCCGCAATAATAAATCTAAATGAATAATTGTTAGTCTGCTTGGAAAAACTCATGAGCACCCCACAAAAAGCCCCACCATGATCCGCCGCAATGCGCTTATTTTCCCACTCCCCCGATTTCCCTCAAACTCCCATAAAAATGCTAACTTCTCATCGCAATAATCATCAACTACCCAGGCATGATTAGTTTTTTTCATTATTCATTTCTTAAGACAGAACAAAAGAGGAATTAGTGCGGCAGTTAAATCGTCATTTATTTGCTTCAATTGAACAGCGTGCAGCAATTGCGTGGCGTTCTAGAAGTCTAATTTCTTTTTACAGCAAGCATAAATACAAGCAAACTTTAACTACCAAACCCATAGTCCTAAAGCTTTCCAAAAACTTTATCAACACTTTTTTCGGAAATATAGCCAAGAAAATCATGATGATGATGACGACAAACAAACAACATATAAATAGAACTCAAAAAACAACTCACCTCACACTGTCCAGCAAGTAAATTCCACACACTTCCACAGTTCAATAAATTTCAAATGTTTCAACAAAAAAAAGAATTATTGTCGCTACTATCCTAAAGGCTTATGTATTATAATTGTAATAAATACAAATTACTTTTATAACTTCTAACAGTTTGAGGCTTCTCCTCCTCCTCGCGTTACCAAACCGGAGCAGACACAATTTCAGACAGCTGCGGGTAAACGCTCTGACCGCCACCTATAAGTTGAACAAATATTATGGGCCTCGAGCTCCTCGACCGGCATATCTCTTGACTTTCTCTTCTATAATATAGACTTTCACCACAGCAACAAAAAAAAGTGGGGAGAAAGCCGAGAAATTTGACCTTTGAGCATAGAAGGTCATTCATGATCACAGGCGACTCAATTAGTGACCTGGTCGATATGAAGCATCACGTCAATGAAGCATCCAAGGCATAAGAAGGCGAGAAGATCAAATGACCTTTGACCTTTATTACTACTCACACTGACGCCAATATTTTGAAACGCACAAGTGCTTGGAATAAGGAAGCTTTTGGATGAATAAGTTGAACCTTAAAGTTGATGCGTATAGGCACGGATTACTTGAAGAGAGCCGAGGGAAAATGTTTGCAAAATATGAGGATTTTCTTATGGGGATTAACATAGGATTTTATGGAGTTGACAGGATGCTTTCATTCGCTTATATTCACTTTGTATGTGTTTATTTTAGAATCCGTATGACAGCATTTTACCAAGTTGTACAACAGCGTTAGTTAATAATACATACGTGGCATAAAAGCCTGGGTAAAAGTTTTGAAATTCAACAACAATGTGAGTAAGAATAATGAAATGCTTTTGTAAAATGTAATGATAACAATGATTTCTATGTGTAATACTAAGTAAAATAATATTATTATTATTTATATCTCGTCATTGCCATCCATTGACATGTTCAAAGATGACGGAAGCAGAGAGAGGAAAGGCAGACAATGCCGATCCCATTAATGTCACAATCTAAATCCGATCAAGTTTACAATCGTAACACCACAGACACTTTAACCGGCTTAGCTATATATTCACCATTCAATCCCAATCATAATGATCTACATAATATTATTCTTGCTTCTTTGTCATCACATATAATATTTCTTTTGGTTTAAGCGTATTCCCCAATGCTTTTTCCCTCTGTATGTACTGCCACCGCCAGTGACTTTAGACGTGGGCGGATTGTGTCTCTTATTTCTCTGTCCTTGAGTGTCCACAAGTTCATACGAAAGTAGTATAGTGATGATCATCATCATATGATGGAACGAAAGATATTTGGGATGGGACTGATAGGAACTTGAACTGACGGCTTCCGATGTCATCATCATCATCTTGAATGGTGCTGGCAGTGATGTAGTGCACAGGCGGTGGCGAGTAAATACAATCTTGATCAAACTTACGTGACAAGCTCCGTCATCATCAGACTCACTCCGATCTTTTATACCTTTTCTCTCCATACTGTCCTCAGGATTTCATTGTGATAATACAGAGAGCAAGTACTGCACTGTAAACAAGCACAAAGCTTTGTTGTTTTTTAGTCCCTCCTTATCAAGGCTGCAATGACTCGAATTTCCTCTCTCAACTTAGGATCCAGCACGTGCGACTTAGTACGTTGTCCCCATTAAAACAACAATCCACTTGTTCAAACAAACCTTGAGAGACGCACGGTCCGATGGAGAATGCAAAAGCAGTCTCATCTAATCCCGTGCACAGCGTCGTTTCCATGTATGGTAGGCTCATATATGAAATCCAGTCAACACAAACAAAGCTTTTATGGTGAAAATGGGCGAGAAAAAAGGAGGAGCAGGATTTGTTTTCTAAATTTGTATAAATGTATACAAGAAGAAAAATATCCAAGATGCAAGATTCAATGTGGCTTATATTAGTACACATACTATACGTTTCTTTCAAATCCAAATGCCCTTCGACTTTTGAATGCAAACAACACAACAGTAACTGAAATCGTCCATGCTCCTAAAATGCAAAATTATAATCCTCTTACATAAAAAATGAATAACTAATGTCAACATTAGATATAATACTCTTATTACTCATTTTCTCTCGCCAAGGTGCTCATAGTAATAAAATCTTCATGTAATTTCATATACGTGTGGACCAGTGAAGACTTGACACTTTTAAACTTGAATAACTTTTAGAGTTTTGGGGCTATAAAGTTGTCAGGTACCAATAACGAAACTAGAGTCTTGGGATAATTGTTTCGAATATCTCTGCCAATCGTTGACCGATTTTGATGAGTGTTTTCATCAAAAAATTACCCCAAGACTCTAGTTTCAGAATTGGTACCTAACACCTCTATAGCTCCAAACTCTAATAGTTATTCAAGTTTAAAAGTTTAAAGTCTTCTGGCCCACCCTGTACATGGCAATAATAATAATACTTGTTCAAAACACAATCATAGCAATTTCATCAAATTTGTTCCATACAACAAGCAAGTAGTTTTGGTTCTTCCGAGGCCTTAAATACTACATAATCGCTCAGATTACATTACAGTCTCTAAAACTTGTAACAAGTATAGTAGTAGTAATAATAATAATAATAATAAGAAACAATTGATCAAAATTGTGTAAAGGTACTCAGATTGTAATATATTATTTCATTTTAACAAACCATGTATCATTCCTGGCTGAACAACAACAGGATCACATCATACACGGGATTTTACTTGTCAGCGCACCGCAACTATGACAACAGCACGTAATAATATTAATCATAATACTCACTAGTTTACATAACTACAGAAATTAAACAACGTAATAATCATTCACTTACAGGAACTCATACCCTAACTATACGAGAAAATCCAATCAAAATTATAGTACTAATCATATTACTAAATGCATACACGGAACGCTTTTGGCATGAATACGAGCACAGAGCTCCACACGAAATATTGAGGACACATGTTAAATATTCCCAACTCACATAGTAGTACATGTTTCCATCATCATCCAGTTCACTCTCCAGCAACGACCGCATTAGCTCCATAGGAAGCTCCCTCGTAGCATTTGCAATAATAGGAGCCAAATCCGGAGAAACAATCATGATCATCCTCATCATCATAATCAAAATTTCCCCTTCATCCACGACGTGTGCTTCCCGTCGCCTGTGTTAGCGCGGAAAAGCGAAACAACTCCAGGCAAACCAGTATTGTTATTAATATAAATTAAATTATTATGCAAGACTGATTGATCGATTGATTACTCATTTTAAATCTCAAGCAGCATTAACAAAGGTATTAATAATAATATATAAATGACTAATAACAATTATGCTGTCAAGGAAATTAATAACGCCAAAGCCGATGGCAAAAAGTAGTTATGAGCATGTAGAATAATAATAATAACAATAAAAGTTTAATTATATAGTTTATATATATGTATATATATGTATCTATTGTGACCCCCGTACAACAGCTTATTGTTACGTTGCAGGCATCGTTTCCCACGTAGAAAAAACCTAGTCATCATCTTAACCTACTGCAGAATTATTATTAGGAATCATGATGATAGTAATGGGACTTCCAAAGAAAATTCTTCTCTTCCATATAATAGTGACGTTCTCAGTTATAATTCTTCCTTATAGAAACTACCGCTCTCGCCTATTCTGTTTCCCCTTTTAACCGCAGTCTTGCAAAATCTTCAAAAATAATATCATCATCCCTGTATAAAAACAGAAAGAGAATAAAAATATAGTCAGTTACAATTCCACACAAATCACATCATCATTGGAGATCCTCCAAAGTTCTCCTAACTTTTGATTCTCCCATCAGTCATTGTAAAATAACAAACAAGTTATCGAACACTTGAACACACTCACTATTGTTACACCAATTTCAAACGCGTGGAATACTGGAGGGGAAAACTTAAACAGCTTCCCCTTCTCTTGCTCAACTCCATGTTATAGTAGTACGAGTATTATGACAAGAGAACAAAGCGGAGCAAAAGCCTTTGAAAAAAAAATGCCTCCACTTCATACTTCAAATGTTTTCTTATCAAACATTCCTTTACAGACAGACATACAGACAAACGCACACAGATACACACAAACACTCAAACTTACACCACCACTTGAGAGGTTCAAGTATTACATACGAAGCTTACAAAATAGAGAGACACAGAGTGAATGTATAACAAAAAAAGCAATGTAGAAATACATACGTATCAAGTTGAATGAGGTTTTCTACAGGAACTTCGCCTTCAACGTGGTTCGGCGAAGAGGATTTTGGCATCGACATGTTTTCGTCATCTTCGGGCTTAGGGTGCATCAATACAAATGGCAACTCCGCTGACAAATCACTACAGCACGCCAAAGGAAAAATCAAAAAAATACTTAGAAAACTAATTTAAGGTGACAATAATAACAACTGACTGGGAGTCAAGTACGACTCCAGTTCAAGATTCAGTCTCTTTATTCAAACATACATGGGGGATTGGGGATCATCTCATGATGATGATGATGATGATTATAAATCATGTAACCACCACATCAAAGTTCCTCTCTCCACCTCAAATCACTCTTTCTCTCTCTCCCACGCTCAACAGGGTAAGTACATACGCCCAATCCAGATTCTATCATCATATCCTCACGAGCTCTCACCACTCTTAAAACGAGAGAAGAAGCACTCTCTTCATTAAAATTTACATTTACTCACTCGTTCCATAAATGCATAAAACTTTGAGCGAGTTGATCAGCAGCATGGACTTGCCAAAGCTAACTAAGTTTCTCCAGCCAGCCATTCACTTCAAGAAGGCTTCAACTCCTCCCATTACCATCAAAATCCAACTCAAATCCCAGTTCGCCCAGTTACACACACTCCCAAATGCACACACACACACACGCACCCAAACACAAACACAATTTGAAACAAATTCCGCTCTGCAACGTATCCCCTTACCCGCCTAAAGGTCCAAGACATAATTTCACTTTCACTTTGTACTGAACTATTATTCCCAGATTTTCCTTAGCGGCTGGATCGGTAATTCTGTAAAGAAAAAGTAAGACGGAAAATTAATAATTTCTTTGGAAGCTATTAATACAAACTTGGGACTATACAAATAATGCCCTCCTCTCTCTCTCTCTCCCACCCACCATAATTAAAATTGAAATGAAGGAGGTAAAAAGATTTACATAGTAGATGAAGCCAAATTGGTATCTTCATGCTTTAATTGACCGTCTAGGGCTAGGCCTCGTTTCTCTTTGTTATTAGCCAGAAGAGGTGTGAGGGTGTACACTTTGGACAGTGTAAATCCTGGACTTACGGGACATCCCTCTCTGCAAGAAAAAGGACAGAGACAGACGACGCTTAAATAAACATCCAAACATTCCCCCTTGTTACGTCCCAATCCACCACAACAGTACCACAACAAACAAACTATATCCTACACAAACGGGAAAAGTGGGACTCCACCAGATAAGCTCCCGTCACACACAATATTAACAACAGACATCCCCAGGAGAAGAGGTAAAGTGCTTTGATACATTCCCACTGAAGTCGCAGTCGTTGTAGTAATAGTAGTAGTAGTAGCAGCAGTTGTATACGTCGCAGTCCTTCTAAACACTGAACACACTCTTCTCGTCTACTCAACCATCAATTGTCGTTTTCGTCATCAGACAAACATATATACAGCCAAAACCACCACACACCAAATCCTTTCACCGTCCTACTCAACACAAAACACTCAAGTAGTCAGCAACTATTACACCAACTCATTGAATTTCCACAAAATCACTTACTCCGACTCGATATCCGCCACTGTACATTTATACTGCGCCGTCGAGAATAGGCAAATGTCTGCAAACTGTCTCACACTAACTTTGATCTTCTTCACAGTTCGATTGGAATTATTGGCAACGTGTACATTCACGGCAATGGACTCCCCGTGGTGGTACAATTCCTTATCCAACGAGGCCTCAAGGTGTAACTTATTCGGTGACATCATGAATTCCTTGGAAACTTCTACAGAAGGCTGCTCGCCTTGTTTACCCGGAGCATACATAATTTTCCGGATGGCCAAGCGGACAGAATTTCTGTACGGAGAATAACAAAAACAAGAAGAACAGCACATTAACACATTTCATCATTAACATACTTCATCCTTTCTTCACACAGTACAGTCGTACCGCAACACGGTCATTACACGCTCTGCTCATCCTCTCCCATCCCCATTATCATCACCAACAATAATAATAATAATAATAATAATGGATTCTACTTCAGCCCCAACTGCTCTTTAAGAAATCATCTTTCTCTCGCTCTCATACAGTTCTCCCTCGCTCCAACGCATTCTCATTCTTTTACTCACAATCTTTCCACATTTAAACTAATGTTCTAAATAGACTCCCGTCATATCACACACACCACATCACCACCAACCTCGTCCTCCCCACGGATACGCACAGCAGATGAGCCTTGTCTCAACAATACTCCAGATTCTAATTACATTCAAACTAGAAAGCAGTGGAAGGCAGCGACAAGACCACATCACAAAACCCCAATTTCCTCTACCATTTCTCCTTCTCTTCCTCCCATCTGTACACTATGTGCTCCATTCCAGAACAATCCGTTCCCATTTCATGCAGAGTTAGTAGGAAGGAACACTCCCTTCATCACCGGAGGAGCAATGGAAAGAAGACCGAGGAAATTCTTAATAAGATACTTACAACACAGGCCTCTTGGCAAACAAAGCCCACACACTCAAATCATCATCACCATTATTATCGACATCAAACTGCCTCAAACAATAAGCCTGCATGTATCCCAAGTGTGTGTGTGTGTGTGTGTGTGTGTGTGTGTGTGTGTGTGTGTGTGTGCGTGCAGCCTTCACTAGAAAACGATTCCCGTGCTCTGAGCAACTGTTCAAAGATTAATTCCTCACAAGCCTCAAGATTGTGCGGTGGTATAACCTCGGCAATCTCCTCCACAGTAAAACACTTCCAAATTTTCCCAAGCCTAAGCATCCATGTACAGGCCACACCGGCCTGTTAAGAACATAAGCTGCGGTGGAATAGCGCGAGCAATACTCCCCCAAGAAAAAAACGCACAAGTTTTTTTTTTAAACTCAAGCAGAAAGAAAAACTTGTACACACCATCCCACATATAATGGCTCCATTTACAAAATATCTTATGCTAATTACCCTAAGCTCCTACCCTCTCTTTCTCTCTTTCGCATACAAAAGTCCACGCTTAAAGCGCTCGTTTCACATTCAGAAAGCACACAACCCACACTTTCCCAGAAAGCAAGCTATATAGGGAAAAACAAACTCACTCACTAAATCATCCATATAAGACCCAAAAGCCCGCCTGATCTTCTACTTACTTATGCTAGATACTTTTTCAGTATCCAGAATCATACTCTGTCATTTCTCACACTCCACACAAACAAGTTAACATAGCACTTCTCACGTAAATCCACACCCCATTGCTCATCCATTTAAGCATCACTGATCCTCCTGACCGCCTCATGGTAAGACTCAAAAATAAGTTCTCTATGTCTTAAGACATCCATCCATATACAAAGATCCTCACAAACAAACAGTACACACAAAAGCACTCATGTACTCACTATCTCCACACGCTAGGAACAACAACATAAGAGCTCACTCTCCCACCATATATACATCCACGCACAAGCCGTTACCATATAATTTACAAGAGAATCACTCAATCACACGCAGCCCAGCATATGGGATCCATCTCCTTTTCCAAATAGCTCAACGATCCTGCACTTAGCATTATGCGATTGTTTGCCAACCAAAGAGCTTCTTCTTTCCTTCAAATCTTCTATGCAATATCCTCATCTCGCGGTCACTAAGTATTGCAAAAGCTTCCCACTTGCAATGGAGAAGCCTGCTCGCTCATCATCATCGTCATTGATATTCCACCTATCTCTCCTCTCTAGACCCTTTTCTGTGCAATAAGCTATATAGAGCAAAGAAAAACAACTCCTGCTTGTTAACAACAGCCACGCAGTATACACGCACGAATGGAGCAGAGTAGGATACCGATAAGACATAAACTATATACTAGAAGCTTAAGGCTTACCGAGGAAATATCAGTGCAAACAATGTAATGCAACTGAGTAACACCATGTCCCCATTCACGCTCCACAAAGCACGTATTCATCAGTCATTGAATAGCAGAGAAAGAGAGAGAGAAACTAGGACGTGGACAGGCTACTAGTTCTGGGCTACTTGTCCAGCTAATAATCTCCTTCTCTTCACAATTCCACACGCATATGCAGAGATGAAGAAGACGGAAGAGAAGGTTCATGCAAATCCCCCTAGAATTCTCACATTTTCTCCTACAATCCTCCTTTCTAGCTCCCACTTAAACTTCCATGACGACTCACGACCTCGCTCGCTCTTATATGCTCCCGGCTACTAGTCAGTCATGCTACGATAGCCAAGATTAAATACAAGGATTTTGCAATCAGTTCATAATGCCATAAGCTACGTGGGTTGCTCAATAATGTTCATTGCATTTTGACTGAAAAAAAAATCACGTATCCTCCCACACTCTTTCCAGCGGCCCTTACAACGAGGCATCCAACGTAAGGGGCCAGAGGGAAGGTCAGCAATACGGAATTATTGTGAAAGTGCATTCATTCACTTCTTTGCTCAAATAAAGCAAGCAAACGTGGTCCAAGTTGATCACACTATAATAATACTCGATCCCATAAATAGTTCCAGCAAATGGAATAGGTTCATGACTAAAAGACACTAAGAACTATTGCCCCCAGCAGAGCATAAAATTCTCACAATGGCCAATAGAATAAACTAACCCACGGCCGCAATTCACCTCCGCTTCCATTCTCATCTAATAGGTCAATCTACACGCAAAGCAATATACAAGAGAACACATACCACGAGCAACCAACATGATCCTATGTTTCTGCTGACTTTAGATAGACAAGTTGGTGTATTGTATTCTATCTTCTTTCTTTTCCTTCTTGTTCCTCTCTCTCTCTCCATGGAAAGAAACTACAGCTATTTTCACGCTATCAATACACTCAATCTTCCGCTCCCTATATGACAATAATAGTAATGGGATTGGTCGAGCTCTGAGAGTGTATGTGTGAGCGCGTGTGTGAAAGCAATCAACTCACAGCAGTTCGTCCACACCTGCCGGAGAAAGTACATGGACGAAACTTTTCCATTCACTCACCTTTTATGAGGTTTGTCGTCTGCAGAGTCTGCGACATAGGCTTTCATCTCATAGTCAACCCCACAGGGCTTTCCAGTATCGCCGGGGGCAGGTTGTAGTGTCACCGACGCCGGGCAGTGAGGTGGGAGTTCGAAGAAGAAGGGAAATGCATGTGCTCCCAGCTTCTTCAGTAGTCGCTCCTGTAAATATACAACAAGGTCAACGTCATCACACATATATACACCTAAGAATTTCATTAACTTCCAACTTTGTCCATATTATAAAACCAGTTGATTTCCATGGCTTATCATACCCATGGTGATGGTGTACACCTGGATATTCGTGGGGGAACTCCGTAGCCCACTACTTTCTTTTCTACTCACAGCTACAAACAATACACAGACAGTTATGTACACAGTACAAAGAGTATACGCTCGACTCATTCTGTCTCTCTCTTTCTCCTTGCCTGTGCTATTCACATAGTACTATTTTTAAATTAATTAACACAACTTTAATCAACTGTCTTTTGTTTTCCAAATTACAAAATCCATCTCAAGATTCGAGAGATTGGACCTTCGCTTCCAGCGGCGGTATATACGAACGTGAGCAATCCATTTCAATGTTTTTTTTGTAGAAGGCAAACAGCTATAGGTAATGTTAGGAAGTTGCCGTTCGGGATTTAATTCGGGCAGTAGGAACTTAGAACTACCCTGAAATGCATTCCGGACGGAAGCCAGCACACTGTACTATTATTATGCCTCTGAAATACCTCTGGATACAAGACATCTCAAGACACCTACTACCCAGTCCATGGAGGTGGCGGATATGGAAACGGCTCGATAAAATGGAGCAAAGGGGACAAAAGCAATGCTTATACATATCTTTCTCTCATGTTCTGAAAAATACTTCAAACCAATATTAAAACTTCTATTCCTATCCCCCCCCAAACAGTTGACAGAAGTCGGTGGATCCTATAGCCCCTACAGACGCCAAATCCTTGCCCTTCCTTTCAAGCAATTTCACTGAAACAAGCTAAAATAATAACAAATTGCTCAATTCATTTCCAGCCGCCTTCATATAGTGTAACCCGGAACGTGCTCCACGCTACAAACAGTGAATGAGTGAGCACGGTGGGACACTTAGTTAAATGGAAACGCTATGGAATTGAACACATCCACGTATAATACAGAGACACACACAAAGTGTGCACAATGGCAGAGCTATATACATATGCTTCTAACCAGAGGGAACAAATGTGTGGTGAATACGACTACAATCGTCGTCTCAATTCCGCCCAGCACAATTTTCTCTCACACAAAAGCTGGCCAAATCATGCTCAAATTGTCACACACAATGCACACTCCGACTCTCCTCTATATGCTCTATGTGGATGGGACTGTGAGCGGTCTTTATATTCTTCGCTCTCTTTCACACCGTCACACCTTGATTACGTGATGGCAGGGAATAACCAAGGGATCCCTTAGAACATCAGGAGCCAGGCTGTAAAACTATTACAGCCCGCATACAGCAGGCAGGCACACAGTCAACATAGACCTCACCATCATCATCATCATCCGAATCATTATCCTTCTACGAAAACCCGAACGAGCTCCCAAAATTACTCCTACCGCAAATTAAATTTTAAAACTCGCAACATTACTTCAGCTTCTAGTACCCTCCGTGGAAAATACATTCACATAGAAACAGACATATCCGCCTTATATTCCGTCTGCTCAATTAAGCCTCGCCTTCCTTTCCTTTCCAGTCCCAACCCTTGCTCTCACTCTATCTCTGTTTAGGTGTGAGCGAGGACAGGGCTAATTCCATTTGTTCCCACAATTCCCCCGCCAGCCTCATTATGATTACATCACATTTGTCGTCGCCATGTCATAGTGATTACATAAAAGCCCTTGTCATTCCATGCCACACTCCCTGCTTACACCTAAAAACACAAGACTTGTCTCCGGAAGGTGCCGACAGACCGTCTTGTTCTTATCATCACAGTCACGGATACAACTTTCTTTTCCCAATTTTTTTTTACTTCCTTAACTTTCTTTCCACAGAATTCCATTCTTCCTCTTGTGCGGCTGGAAATGATAGATCTCTAAGACGCTCATCTTGGCCTCCTCTCCCAAGTAACACCGTCATCCGACCATGACACAAAGAAACTTCTAATGCAGCCAACAGTGTACCCTTCCCCGCTGTATTCATTCGGGTATTACAAGGCGACTGGCATTGTACGCCAGGCGAGAATAGCAGTATTCAATATACACGACGCACCGAGCGATACTAATATACAAAAAGTGATAATATTCTTCCAGGTAATATATACAAAGTGATATTAATGTGGGCAGTATACACAAATTGAAACTAATGTGAGCAATATACAAAGAATGATATTCATACAGGGAATATAAACCCACCGTGATACGGTGTGCAATATCCAAAAACTAATATTCATATACGAACGAAATGAAAAAGTACGAGGCTGATATGATATTCACAAGTGACGCATAATAATAGGAAAAAAAGAAAGTGACAAACGCACACACCTGTAACCTAGTCAAAGTTTTTGACTGTTGTGACTCAGGCGTAGGGTAGATTTGCTCGGACGCAAGATACAGATCTTTGCGAAATGTTAAACCGAGAACATCCAAATCTTCTCTACCATAGCGAAACGCTGCTAATACATGGCCATATACTTTCCGCTCTTTCACGTATTCCGGATCGATTAGGACGACGCCATCTGAAAAAACAACAACAACAACACAAGTCAACATAACATACTGTAGTAGTCTCATTTCTCACATCCCTTTCCTCCACATCAATAAACTCCTGACTTTGACATTATTATTTCTTTCCTTCTCCCCCTTTCTTCTCTGTCACTTGACTCTCGTGTCACTCGCAGAAGGAAACTTCTCCTTTTAACATTTCCATATAAATTCCAAACTGTATATATAGCAACCGACACACGGCAGCACCATACCAACACTCCCTACTCCATACACATGAACATCACTTACTTTCTCCTTTCTCCCTCTCACTCTCTACCGCCTTCAACCCTTTATAACATTTTGAGCTCGTTTATATTCAACTAGACACACACACACACACATACATATACATAAAGACATCATTCCCCTTTACATCTAACATGGCTACATCATAATGTATCCTCTCATGAGGATAAAAACAGCAAAAGAGTAACAAGACGAGAAACCTATTACTTTCACTATAGAGCAGTAGTGACATGAAGAAGGAGACGAATAGAAAACCAGAACTTTTCCCCCAGTCCGCCCGTCCCTGATGAGCCAAGAAAATAGGTCAGCTCTTTGAAAGTAAGAGCAGAAAATTTATAAAAGCAGAAGGGTTTAAAATACGTATGTCGGCCGACAAAACAACATAGCGCATGCAGTGAGTCTCTTCCGTCCTTACATCCCTTTTCTCAACCACCCGTCACAGCCTCCCTCAACTTGACTCTTTCTTCTCCTCTTCACACCAACTACCAAGTCCTTAATTACCTCTTAATTCAATCACCAAGCCCTTTAAAGTAGGTCACTTTCCATCTTCTTCGTATTCACTCACTCTCATTCTCTTTCCACCAGCACTGCTCTCTTTACAGTATTTCTAATAGGGCCAAGATGCTTGTTTCCCTTTATAGTTCCTCCATCTTGTCCCTTTCCCATACAGCTAATCAGTATGAGGACACTGAAGAAAGAACAAAAACGCCATGATCGTCTTATTTAATGGACCGACGACGCATCCAATTTTACACAATCAATCCCCAAGCTCTGCAGCAGCCTTTCATTTTCACACAATAATGACTGCATTAGTAATATTGTATGGATCACTCTCACAGTCCGCCAAGCTTCCAGCAATCACGTGTCCATAATACATGAAAGCGTTATAATTACACGCGGAAACTGGGCATGAATCACCTTAGCTACAAAGAGCTATTTCGCCACAATGCAATCCCTTCATCAAGCTATGAAAAGCTACCATCTCAGTTCCGCATAATGAAACAGCAGGACTAGACATCCCATATTGTTCATGCCGTTCAATGGCATAATGCTTCATTTCAGCTTCATTTATCTCACATGACCAGCCAGATTTAATTCGAGGCCTGCAATATATATTACATAGAATCTCTGGGAAAAATTCACTTACTACATCCATCAGCAATATGGCTCAATATCTTGAATGCCAATAGAATTTGACGCCAAAATATTTCCTACGACTGCATTTAGGACCTTTGACATGCTCCATTTACCCCGTAATACACCCATGGAACTTGACGCAGTGATATGAAGATGGGCCGCTTCCATGTATTTTTTTGGCTTATCTCCCAGCACACAACCTTTTCAAGACATGAAAATGTAAAGAGCTCAAGCTAGGAGTAGAATGTAAGAGACTGCAATCAGGTCTCATCATAGAAAATCCTCGGGCTATTCATGTACAGCAGCAGCAGCAGATACACATAAGCCAGTCCTTCCCGGACATCAAAGCAAGTATGGGGTGAATAGGAAGAAAAACTCTGCACTGTGTGTGTATGTAATAGTCGTCATAACCTCGTTCAAAGCTGGAATTCTGGAATCCAAGCACCATAAGAACCTTTTTCTTCCATATCAAGCTTCTCTGCATCCATTTTATTATCCCACACGGCCTGCTATATCAATTTCCACTACCTCCTTTCTTCAACCAGCGGACAACATGAAGAATAGACATACAGGCATGTGTGTGGTAGTGGCGGTGGTGTGCTCGTCCAATCTGCCTTCACCCAGTGTACTACTTTTGGTACAACCAATACAGAAAATCCCCTGCTCAAACCCACAATTTCATTTGCAACCGAGTCAAAGGCACGAGTTTCTCCTCATATAGGCCGTTGTAATACCCGCCTCTGGGCACCACATGTATATGTAACACACACTCCCTCTCACACAAGCGCTTCACCTCTATCTCTCTCTCTCACTCACACACGTCCAAAACAGCCAGGTACACCTAACAATGCCCTCAAAATTCCACACATGCAAACAAAAGAAACCAGGAAACACAGAGCATGGAAGAAGCTGCACAATTCTATAATTTTCTTTCGGCAGAGAAGACTGCCCTGGTGAAAGTTTGAAAACACCATAGAAACAGACAGAGAGTGAGAGAAGGGTATTTCAGCCAGCTTTCACTCAGTGCAATCAATACTATACATTGGAAAGAAAGCAGACCAGACAGACACACATTGGATCCCAGTTGCCAATCATCTCGGTCTTTACAGAAACGTCGGTGAAGCGTGATCCTGGGCCATTTACTTCCTATCGTCACCCTTACAGACACATCTTCACAAGTGAGTGAAGCAAGGTCCATACAAACTTTAATATACTCAGTGACACATGGGCAAATTAATGGAGAAGCCAACGTTCCTCCTCTGTATGAAAACTAAAGGAGAAAAAAAGGAAGCCTATATAACATGAAAAAATATTGCTGACTTAAGGTTCAACTGCCAACTTACATACATACATCCTTCAATAATATATCATCAACTTGAGAATGACAAAATGAATTTCATCGGCTTATCATCCCCTTACCAATCACAAGCTGTATACTATATACGTATGGCACAGTTCCTCTCCAAAAAAAAAAAACCCGGCACCTTCCACATCAACAAATTACCTTCTCCTTGTATATATACTCAAACTAAAAGGGAAATGACGGCTCAAAGCCTTTTGCTTCTTCCTGTTTTTTTTTCTATTTTACCCACCCTGTCTACTTCTTCTCTCTGCCGCTGCAAACTTCTAACTCTTGAACACACTCCGGAAATACTAAACATGTCAGCAATCTTGTCTCGCTCAATACACAATTCGTGCACATACAAATTCACTCGGCTGCGTAGATTTAGAAAATTGAAGATAACAACGCAGAAACTCTGATCAAATTTAAACACAACTCACTCCCCCGCCCATCCACTTCTACCTAGACAATAAAATATACAGAGAAAAATCCAACTAAAACACTCAGCGGAATCTGTTTCACTCACCATTTCATATATTACTACACATGTATACGCACAAACTTCATCATTCGATCAAGGGACGTACACGAGAAATGCTAACAAGAACCAGCATATGCATACCCAATAACAGCAGACAGTCAATATTAAGCCTCACAAGCCCTTCTATAGATTCAACCTCGCATGTTCATATGCGAGCCAGCTATAGCAGAGTGCCTCCTTCCTTTCCTTTTGCTTGTCTTCCGACTCTGGAAACTTTCTCCACATGTGAACTTCCATTTGACTATCAAATGGGAGATGTGCTCTGAAACTAAAGCTCCCGCATCAACTCCAAATACACCACGACTTTCCATACTAATGTACTATACACATCCCTGCCATTAACTTAAAAGGGCTAGCCTTATGTGGATTCTTAAGTATGCACGAGTTGATAACTGCTCGAGCATGTGAAATCCTTCAAGTTACGGCGGAAATTGCATTGACCTCTCAAGCCTCTCGACGTCCAGTGTAAGTTCCCCCCTCCCACTCATAGCACTGTTCAACTTTGGATTTTAACCGACTGGAATTCCTACTAAAAATCTAAATTGACCCTTACTATAATTTTCTCCATCCACGAAACTCCAAAGTCAATATTTTTCAATTCAAATTCTGAAAATGTGCAAACCATACAAATCATTGCAAACACATACGGTCCTATAGCAAAAATTTGCAGTCCACATACATATCAATGACAAACAAGATAAATTTCCGCAAATTAAAGCTGAGAGAGGAAATCAAACTGACGTTGATTCTCACATGTTTCCTATCCAATTCCACGTCATCCGCTCACTCTCACTTCATATTGCATGGAGGGCATGAGTCGAGCCCTCCAACACACTTGGCAATGTTACAGTCTGGAGACGAGGAGCAAGTGGAGTAGAGCATTAGATGCGCGCTCCAATCTAAGTTAACAGCAGCAAAGGCCATCCATATACACACAGCCAGTTTGGTCAGCCTTGAGCATTTAATGTCGTAATAGTATCTGCCGTCGAACTGAGTTTCTACAACATGCACACACACACACACACGTATGCACTGACACGCGTATACATACATAAAAGCCAGGATCAATGTTCCCATATATACAGCACTGCTCTGCTATACAACTCCAGACAAATTTTACTCTTCTTCCTCTTTCTCTCCCTCTTACTTTGTTCAGCTACTCTCTCTCTCTCTCTCTCTCTCTCTCTCTCTCTTTCACTCTTCAATTATTGGAAAACAAGGAGTCGCTTCCAGCTGTCTATTCTGCTAAAACTAGTGAGAGAGAGGCAACATTTTACGCAATCAGCGGGCCTCTATACCCCCACCGACCAACTCCAGCTGCTATCTGCTGGCTCGTCGTCATCCCAACTCTTCTCTTCTGTATTAGCTTCCCAATTCCCAACAAAATCCGACTTTATGATCACACAAGTTAGTCATTTCACTTGCATTAACACAACAGCTTCATCAAACACGGTAGGGAATCACTATAACTCGCTCTCACACATCACTCGAACATTCCTACTAAATGCCATCCAGTCGCAAAGGTCGTATATACAAGTCCACATCCAACAGCATCTTCAACTTCATCTAACTCCCAATCTCCACTCGACCACAGCATTAGAAATCCTAGTCCAATTCACCTTCCAGCAGTCCACACTAAAATCACACTCCTGATAAAAGAAAGCATAGAGAATTCCCACGTTCTCTACCTCACATATACATAATCCAAACATCGTTAGCGTGGCTGCAGCCATGGCCAAGTCCCATGTATCTATTTCGCCCCAAAAATTGCCATAAAATTAGCGATATTATACCTATAATTAATATCCACAATGAACATCATAACAATGCCCAGGAAAATCTTTTTCAAAAACCTGTTTTTTCTGCACTGCGTAGGCTTTAGTCCTATATACCTCAGTATGTGGCATCTGCATCAATTCTACAGCATTTCCCACTTACACTTACATCATTTTATCCAACATGACATAGTTCGGTACCTAAGGCAACACTCTTGAATCCATTAACCTATACCCACATAGCTTCTCGCGAAAACATATATACATATACACCTTTTCACGAAGGCACAAAAAACTAGTTTCAGTGTATACAGAGAACAAAACAGAGCGAAAAACACAAGAAGCCCCCTTCTCACAAATCCATATCAGAAAAAAACATGTGTGCAAAGCACTCTTTGAGTAAATCCAATCCGATTATGTAGAACCTACTTCTTCTTCCTCCGCCTTTCTCTCTCGCCTTTTTTTCTACTTCAAGGACAAAATGAATAGAAAAATACTTTATTTACTCCTCCTAACCCAACCTGCTGCATATACAACACAAATAGGAAAAGGGAAGAAATTCAACCTCCCACCTTTCATGCCGCTGTAAAAAATCTAATCCACCTACGCTCATAGATTTCAACTCATAAAATTCTCTTTATAGACACAACAACATAGCAACAACAATATCAACATGAACCTGACTATACACTTTCTCCATGTGGCCTTCACACTTGGACAAAAAAGAAACATACATGCAATTTGCTCACTCAACAACTTGTCAAATAGAGACAACGACACGACTCTTTTGCAACAAAGACTGCATAGAGACTTTGCTCCAATTATTATTATTATAATAAAAATATTCAACAGCGCCTTCCATTCGCGCCATCGTCCCTTCTTTCTTTTTTGTCAAGCCCGCACATATTAGTTGTTAGGCTTTGCTCAAGATTCTACTACCCACAATACGAATGTTACAAACTAGCACTATAAAGTCTATCACTTTTTCCAACACTTTCCAACCTTCTCAAACACACTTTCTCGCTCTCACACACACTTCTATCTACTACACACACACACATCAATTAACCCAGCATCATCCGCCAACTCCCTTATCATCCTTCATCGCCCCCATCATCAATCAACCTAACCCTCCTAACCATTCAATACAAGTGTGACTTTCTAACACAAACGCACACAGACAGGTCTCCCACATACTTTTTACTTTCTCCATACCGATGAAAAACGCCAAGTTGACAAAGTATGGCAGGCAGCCGGCTCTAAATAATTTCACTTATTCTTCCTTTCAAACAGACAGGAAAGCAAGGAAGGAGATGGGAGTGTATATACAGCAGCAGCAGCAGTAGAAAAGAAAGGAAGAATATAGAGCTTGATGGATTTAATAGAAAACGGGGTCATGCATAGATGAGACTAGCTTGAGAGGAGCCGAGCGCGGAAAAGAGAAAGAAAGCTTCTTCTTCTTCTTCTTCGTCCTTAAAAGGATCTTCAGTCACTTCTTGCATCTTCAAACGTTTCTCCTTCTCCAAACTAAAGAATGTATACAGTAGACATTTCCTCCTATACACATACTACACATAAAAGGAACATGTATAGACCAACATCACCACCACCACATCTCTCCGTCCACCCATTCCATATCTCTTCCATCTTATCAACAAACTTATTCTTTTTACTACTAAGGCAGTAAAGCCGAAAGTCTCCTTATAATACTTTCCACAAGGACATCCACAAGGAATCATCATATAGCTCTCACGTAGAATAGTGTAAGTATATGGGGGGAAAAAACTCGTGAACAATATGCGGCAGACACAGCAGGGACACACACACGGACTGTTGCCTCCAGCCGTAGCAATTCGTCGTAGGTATAGCATGATCACACTATAATAATAGTGTACATCCACAGCCGTCCAGTTCAAGTCAACCATATAGTATAAGACCGCTTCCATTCGACTTTCCAACAACTGTCGATCTCTTGCACACGCAAAAACTAAGTTAGTCTTCTGGTTCCTCGTAGTAGTAGTAGTAGAAAATATAAAGGGTCAGCACGCCACACTCCTCACTCACTCACACCACCGAAGAATCCCAAACTTTTCATTTATAATTTAGTCCCATACCATCAGAAACTTCGTCCTCCTCCAAATTAACTTTTCCCCAGCTATATGGCTGGCTAGAAAAATAAGCCAGATGATGGAAGTCACCGTCTGCCTATTCCCAATATAGCTGTCATATCGCACCAACAGCAGAAGCACAGACAGACAGTAGTAGTGATACTTTGTAGCAAAAAGAAACTATGTACACCTGAAGCTCTCATTTCTATAATCTAAACTAAGGCCAAGCCTTCCCGTCTCTCACAAACATTCATCCAACAAGGAGCACTCTATACAACTCATCCCTTAATAATTCATCCCTCCGCATCCTTCTTCGTCTTCTTCTCCATGTCCTCATCCCTTTCTCTCCTCACATCAGAGCGGAGTCCATGCATAAAGTCATCAACTTTCTCTTTCTCTCATCAAAGGACTTGAGAGGGGAAAAAGAAGCCATGATCATCAAGTCTCATTTCACACAATCTTCCTCCTCATTTCAACATCATCATACGCTTGTGTAAACTTACTGCATAATTCACCGCACCCACGAGATAACACAGAGGACAGTTAGACTTTGGAACATTATACACGACATATTCTAATACACAGTATAACTAACTCCTTCCATCAGAGCTATTTTCCTGAGTGAATGAATGCTCAACAGTCAGTCAGTCAGTCAGTCAACAGTCTGCCTGTGTCTAAATAAATATACTGGCAGACAGAAGAGGCGGACATTTGCAAACAATGCTCAGAATATTTGACTGTAAACGTTCTTATTACTAGAAAATTCTTGTGGTAATCTCTCCGATTGATTCCCATTAACACTTTCTCCTTTATTATCATCATCATAATCAAGTCACGTCCACT
>JAQIWI010000516.1:0-29290 GCA_034698825.1 Deuterosminthurus bicinctus | reverse complement strand
ATATGTGTGAAGGGAGAATATAGTTAGGATGCTCGAGTGAGTTACTATTATTATTATTATTATTATTATTATTATTACTACCTACATCTCTCTTGCCATATGGAAAAAAAACACCTGGACTAACTAAGGTCACAATGGTTAGAAACTCCCCACAATTCATACATAATTACAATGTATAAAAATGTAGGGCTTATTGAACAGTGATGTATAAAATTAACCCTGTTTTTCCCTTCCTATCCGCGTTGCCATATTAGTACGTATAAAATAATGGTGGTGATGGTGATGATGGTTGCGTTTTGAATGAAGCCAAATGTCAAAATATATGTTCCCGTCGTCCTGTCACTTCTTGTACAACTCTTGGTTAAAGATTCCGGGAAGAAGATTGACAGACGAAGCTGATAACGAAGATACTCTCATCATCGTCATCACCAACATCATCATACAGGACGTGTCATTTGAAGGAAGAATTGAAAAACGAAGAAAGTGTTCCATGTAATCAAAACATGATGTTGTATTCCTTCTTTCTCAAAACACATATAATACACACAGTGTAAGGGCTACGATGTAATTACATGTACTAACTAACTTATACTAATTATTATTACTATACACTACAACGCAGTCGTATAACTTGGGAAGATACAGGAAATAATTAATATATACAACCAGAGTGAGCAAAAGTCTAATTAAGAAGAAGAACATCTGTGCTTTGACCAACTATTTCATTATGGAAATACGCACTCATTACACAGACACAACACACACACATTGTAGACAGACAAATCCTCTTCTACAATGATGATCACCCCTGTGAAGCTCTTCTATGTTCTGGTTCAGTTACTGTTCTCTTGCGACAGGATTATTATGATGGTGATGTGTGGGAGATTTGTGGAACAATTTGCAATATGGGTACTTATATCACAATTGTATCATGCCATATTATTATGTACATATTATGAAACGCAAAACCCCGGAGAGGTGTGTGTCATCATCATTGTGAGATGCATAAAGGGAAAGGAGGTGGGAGAGTGTGTTATTGTTGATCATGTTTGTGTGTGTGTGCGTGTATTTAGTCACACATACACAGCCAATGTAAATGTGTGGAGATGTGTTATTGAGAATATGGAAGAGAAAGCGAGTGTGGGAATAAATGAATAACTTGTGTATGTGTTTCTAACGGAGAAAATGAGTCAAGTTAAAAATCAGAGACACAGGGACGTTGTTATAACAAAAAAACCTCTAATGATAATTATGAAACGTTTACTTACTATGAGGATCTTACATGTGCTCTACTCTATAGTGATTAATGATATTATTATTACTGTTGTCCAGTGTGATAAATACTGGGGGTGTGCTAATGATGATGATCCTGTTCAAGAAAATATTACTTAAGTACGTCTACTACTATAGCTCTGTCTAAACTTTATTATTATCATGATTATATGACGATGAACAACACACAACTCTGCCTTTGAATTGCGAGAGAGTAAGATAGAGAGATAGGGAGTTATTATTATGATGATGAATGAAAAGATGTGTTGATTAGTAATGAGGAGACAATTTGTTACTTATGAACAGCAGAAATATATAGCTTTATGTTTGTACGAACAAATCCCGTCGGTATGAGAGTATTAGCAGGAAGATGACTTGAGTTAGGACCTGTTATTGATATTATTGTTATTATTATTATAATAATTGAACAAATCAGAATGGAAAGTGAGTGCTTCCCTCTGGTCAAACAAGGATTGTCACAGCAGGCGTCAGGTCAGTTAACATATTGGACAGAAGAGAAGATAACGAAAAGGGATGGCAAGGCTATGCTTGAGGAACCATACACTTCACAAGCAGGCCCATATATATACATGGACAACGGCCAAGGAGTATAGGACCGCTGCACAAAGTCTCCCTGTAGTTTTTTCTAACTAATTATATGGATATAATTATTACTCTTGACTTAATCATGTTACTTGACTAATATGACACTACATATATACACAAGTTTGGTACATTGTAAAACTCTCCTTTACTCCTTTATATAACCTAATGATGACGACTATGATAATTATATTCTATAGGCAACTTACTAATCATCACTTCATGTCGTTTTTCATTACTACTGATCAAACCTGAGAAATTACATAGAATTGTGAATGTTGATGATGATCACAAAAGAGTTGTTCTCTTGGATAAAAAAAAGAATCGTTACCAACTGTGCTATACATTGTGGTGGAGCTTGGGCTCATTAATATATTAGAAAAAATATATATGGAAAATCGTTGTTGTTGTTGGAGCATTATACTTAAAGAAGAAGAAAAAACATGTGTCTCCTTCCTCAAAAAAAGCCTCTAAACTCTGGTCTATATTACACTGTGAATTTTCACTTTTTCCACAACCTCATCCCTCTCCTCCTCCCCCAATTCTCTAAATAAATAAATGAAAAACACATAAAATACGACGTTTCTTTGTGTACATAATTATATATTATACATATATATGAAGCCTTGGTACGTAAAATTACTTATGATGATGATGAATTGACTACACAAGTAAAGAATTAGATGTAGCTTCGGACTCGTCGACGTATTGATGAAGAATTCTAAAAGGTCCCTTTTCAACCAGACGAATAATAATAATAATAATTATTATTATTATATGAAATTCCCCATTCTTTAGGTTCATTCAAGTCATATATATAGAAAAGGTGATGACTTGATATGAAAATACACAATTTCGCATAATCAGTTATTTTCAGTTTTATTATAATGCTCTTGTTATAATTATATATTAAAAATACATAATTAAATACTAAATGAAAAAAACTAAGCTCTCGCTTTATTCGTGTGCTGCTGGTTTGGTCATTGTTATTATGGGTATATAAAAAAGCCTCCCTTACTACATGCAGTGGTAGAGTGTTGTAGTGTTTAGATGTTAATACGACAAATGACATGTTATTACAAGGGTCATTCTTATTATTGAATTTTATACTGATTCATGCTGATCATGTTGAAATGAACAAAAGGAAGACAATGGTGAGGGAATAATTTATAGCTCTTAATCTCTCTCATGTCGTGTATGTTGATGATAATGATGATCCCTCATTTGAAATTCACACCGAGGGAGGGGTGTGGAAGCTTGTTTGTGCTAATATGACTGCATGCTTAAATATATATATATATAAATATATATATATACAATTAAAAACTGAAGAAAACTGTTATCATTATTATTATGATACAAAACCAAAGCTATATAATAGAATGGTAAACATGTTATTATATACCGTAAAAATTACGACGACTCTTATTATCATTATCATTGCATATGCATATGTAATAAGGGATTGAAGGTGCGATGGGAAGAAATCGATACATATATTAGAAGATTTTAGTGAACTTTTCTCCGGCTGCTTTTTTTTGCACAGACACGCCCAGCCCTTTCTTTCTTAGGTATTAAACCGTGTATGATCCAGTTATTGATTATTATTACTGTCGATAAACTATTACACTGTTATGCGGGATTGCATTTACGTACTATATAACTTGCTATTATTATGTGTGTGATTATTAGTTACTATGATGAGAAGATACTTGATTATAATTATTGTAAATGAATCATTGTGATTGTTGAATTCGACCAACATGACGATATAAGAGGAAAAGAAAAAGAAAAATGCACGATTTTTTGCGCGAGAAATGTTATTAAGAGTAATCCTTATTCATTATTATTATTCTTCGATTATTAACTATATAAATATATTATACTGATAAAGAAACAAACCTTGCCATCATGTTATAAAGACAAAAATAAAAGTATATAAACATCACATTTACTGAATCATCCCATCCCTCCAGCCGACATCATTTCCAGAACCCTTCACACTCTACAGGGTTATATACTGGTCGTCCCAGGCAAACGCTCTGGAATAATTACTCTCATTTCTGGTTCTTTCGTCAGTCAGTAGGTGAAAGCTTGAGAGGAAGCCGAAAACCACTTGCCATATTGACACAATGTAATGAGACAAAGTATAGCATCCGCTCATTACATTCTACTAAGCGAGCGCATTCGAGGGCGATCTGCAAAACCATTGTGCCCACTTTGCCGTGTGATTCCCGGCTGATCGATACAATATAATTCCGTGGCTATTTATATACTTTCTCAATGGCCCCGCTCACAGCCAGTTCTCATCATCAATTCAGTAGCACTCAGCTTAAATGACTCCAATTATATTTAAATTAGCCCACCTGACCGCATAAGCTTCCCTATGGACCTCTCTTTCCACTTGAATTCCGTCATACGATTTCAAGCCCGCACAGTCAGCCATCACATCCAGGCCTTTTGCTCCACTCAATTAACAAGATAAATACATAACATATTTAATCAAGCATCACTTTGTTATATAAAGTGATGTGAATAATGCTGACAGCTACTGTTAGAGAAAAGCCCGAGCAGGATCATCAGCCCCATGAATTTTGTCATTTAATTATCATCTGACCATTTGTAACTCATTTGGAGGATGAAAGTGGAAATAGTCGAATATAAGTACTTTGTCCAAACGATATTTTAATTATGTGTCTCTCGCTTCAAAGGCTTAGAGTGTTATAATGGGAAATGTAAACGTGTGCAAATCTACACAGAAATACTGATGGATGGTGATATGATTCAAAGAAACCTTTGAACTTGAGGATCTCTGTCTTTGTAGAGTGCACAGTGAGCGAGATGGCAATAAAATACTATGTAGGGAACACGTCCCCCCGAGGTAGGGCTTAGGATGGAGAGACAAGTCTGGGGATGATACGAGAGATGAAGATCGTAGTATTACACAAAGGTCTACCTTGACTTATGGTGTGTCCGTAATAAGTGGGCTGTTGGGCGCCGCTGGTTAGTACTGCACCTTGTCTACTCTGCACTCTGTGATGGGGTAAAAGTTGATGAATTAACCGGAATTGATGGTGAGACCGTGGCAGTTTGTGAACCCAGTTTGTGCTGCTAAAGGTTACCACACCAGCCTCCTCCTCCTTGACAGTGGGAGAAATTAGCATAAAATTCGTTTGCATTCTTATGTCATGTCAGGTGGAGGAGACTGAGTCAATGTGAGGTAACTCGACTGTGCATCATCACCCTATGATGATGATGATGGTCACTACTTCTACAATTTCGCTTACTACTGTTACAACATTATGTGTGCGGTAAGCAAGTTAATGGCTTAGTTAGTTAAAGTATCTAGAGGGGTTTTCAGCAAACAAATAACAAGTTCCGAGGGAGAACGTGAATCGGCGGCGGCTGTGGCTGATGCTAGGACTTGAAACCACTATGAGAGAACATGAGATGACGACGACGAAGAAGCTCCTTCTTCGTATTCGCTTCCTGCAGCCACAGTAGATTCATATACATGAGGTTCATATGTTGTAGAAAATTCCTATAAACCAGTCACTCAAGTGAACTCAAGGAGGACAAAAGGAGCCAGAAAAGTGCAAGGTAGAGACGAGCAGAGGTAGAGGAGCTTCTTCATATGATCGTCATCATCTCATGTGAAGCAGAGAGCTCAAGCCGGTTCAATCTCAATCTTACCCCAGTCGCCCAAGTCTTCACAAGTGCCAGTTGTCAGTGGCTGAGGCCTTAGACCAACGACTGGGCTTTATTCCTCCTTTCGCACTCTTCCGTGGCGCTCCGTCGCCCTCTCATCACCCGTCTACAATTATTACTTTGTTCCAATATCAACACAGTAAGTCCACGTTTCAATTTTTAAGTTAGTATCCGTCGCAAAAGAGCACACACATACACAGGAGAAACACAATTGTAGAATCCTAACCATTCTGTCTCTCCGCGGTGGTGATCAAGCGTTCAGTGAATCAGCGGCACGTGTGTCCTTGTGAATTCTCCGTTAGTATACGTACGTAACGTTGGTGCTAGTCCCGGGTATGACGAAGCGACCTGAAATTATAACATCCAGTTGACAACGGCATCATAATCATCGTGAATGTGAGAAAAGAAGCCTGGCTAACTAAGCTTGGTAATGAGCAGACTAACGAGGTTTGAATAGAGACGGAAGAAGAGGCTGAAAATGAAGAAGAGACGTGAGATAGTTTACTGTGAGAGTCCAAGACGGTGGTTGTGTGGATATTTGAGGTGGTGGCAGGAGCAGAGTAAGGAAGCAGGAGCAGAAGTACTAACAACAACATTCAGCGGCCGAGACGATGGTGTGGTTGGTCGGTTGGTTGGTGCAAAAATTATATAAAAAACAAGTTTGTGCCGTTTGATTCGCGTAGGTCATTGTGAATGGAAGATCCCGTTACATTATTGTGTAGGTGACTGGGCCATTTCCTATACATTCATGAACTATATTCTCCTCAATTATGTACGGTTTCCCCCGAGATCTGACACTTCTCTAGTAAATTATTCACGATTCACTACTCACTCTCCTCCAAGCTTCTTTGTATCATCGTCATTATGGCAATTATTATTGACTTTTAATTAGTTGCCTCCTGTCTGTGGCGGAATTGAGTCGCTGCAGATTCAATGTCAAGAAGAAGCCGAGAGATTTAATAGTCACGAAGACTCTTGTATGTCAAGGGATTTTTCCTCACGATGATCATAATGACGATGGTACCGTTGAAAGCTTCACGTGAAAGTATATAAAAGCCACATACTTGTTGCTACTTCCGCGCTATTACCAGTACCACCGACCAACCATACTGACTTGATTATTGAGCATCACTTTACTGCTCCACAAAAAGCTTCCAAATGGCCCCACATCCACACACACACACACGAGTATTCTCATTGTTTGTATACATTCATTTGAACGGTGAACTATTGGCCCTAATTTTCCACCGGCGGACGTCAATCAAGCTGAATTGCAACCACAACAGGCTCTCTATAAGGCTTTTTGTTAAGAGGGAAAAGTGGATTGAAACCGGCATCAATTAGGATGCTTCAGTTTATAACCTTCAAATATTAGATCGGGATTTTTAGTACCATCTTTTACAACCTACATTACGATCTTCTTCAATTTCCCTTTTCTTTCTCTCATATGAGAACAATGATGTCTCTGCTTTTCTCTTTGTTTAATGAGACAAGGGGGATTTAGAACAACAATGAGGTCTCTCGTGTGTGCCTAAAGCAAGATTCATTTTCTTCCCCGTCGTCAAAATCTGGCAAAGTAATTAAAGAAAGAAACCATCACATTACTCCCATTGTCACAGAACTACTGCTTGTTCCGTCTTGATACGTTTTTTTAAGTCAAATAATCCACTCACCTCCACTTGCTGCTTGCATTCCATTATAGCAAGGTTCACTGCCAAGACAGGTATCATCATTATCATCATCATTGCCACAGAGAGGCGAGAAAATGCCGAGAGACAGCACAATGTTGCTTGCTCGGATATCTTGGCATAGGATCAGAGAGGCTTGTTGTTGTTCTCAGTTGCTTCTTCTCCTAACTGTACACTTTTTGAAGGAATGCTCAGGCACACATGTAATTAAGACTCGCAGTTGACAAGGCCCTCATTGGTGAAATCAGCAGAAAGCTTCTTTCTTCTCCCTGCGAATCCACACCGACTAATACATTGAGTTAGCATACATGAATCATCTTCTGTGCTTACCTCGGTGATCACATTACTTAGCATGCTGCCGAGGTATGAACATGACCACCGCTGAGAAGCTGTACACAGTGTATTGCTAATCAGTATAACACTCACGTTGCCTACAGTTCAAATCTCTGCCCACCTACAAAGACCTCATCTAAACTTTATTCTTTGCAGAAAATCATGACGACAAATATTTGGAATATATTTTCTCTACTCGCAATCCTCGTTGCTGTGGTCAGTACTCAGTCTAACAACTACACATCAACGTACAAAGAGAATGATGTCCTGGTCGCAACCACAGACTACATCCCATCCAATGTAACTTACCCCCCACACAACTCCAGTGCGGAAGGGTTCCAGCCCCCCTCGGACATTGTTCATGGATTCAGACCAGTTTACGCTACGGATGCTCAATTCGTATCCATCACAACGGATCAACCTCCACCACGTAAGCGGAAACCGATTCTGAGTTTGTTTCAAAAGAAGAGACCGAGGCCACCAACTAAACAGCAACAACAGCAGAGGGAGCAGCAGCAGCAACAGCAGCAACAACAACAAGCCTCATCTGCATCCAGTTCCGGGGAACAAGTGAACCAATCTGGTGAGGTAGTTGACAAATACCCACAACAGCAAGCAGTACAACAACAACAACTCCCTCAACAACCTCCACCACCCCAACCAAATGCATTCACGCGTCTGGCTAATCTCTTCAGGTCCCGACCTCAGAGACCACCAAATCCAAATCCTCCATATGCCCCACCTCCGATCTCTCAAAATTTCCAACAGCATCCCATTCCAAGCAACAATAATAATCAAGCACAATCCCCGTCGGGTCAGCAGCAACAATCATCACAGCAGCAGTCTCAACAGCAGTCACCGAACCCGCCGGCCACAGGAGCATCTGCACCATCTTCTTATGGTCAACAGGCACAACCTTCCATCCAACAACCTTACTACGCCATGCCTAATCAATTCGGTGCACCTCTCAGACCACACCCTAACAACCAGATGCTCAGTCTTAACCTGAATAATTATCTGAAAAGGATCTCGACCATGTTCTCTAGGTCACCTCATATTCCAGGTGGACCAAGGCCGCCGTATCCAAACCAGATCCAACCGCAGCCCTTCTATCCGCACTACTACCCACTCAATACCTATGCCCCCTCAACATCTTCCAAGCCTCAGGTCAGCCGCCGACGGAGGGTCAAGGTAAAGAAGAATCAAACTCGGAGGAACGATGAAGTCACTTTCTTGACAGGCAGGCCCCGAAACAGTAAACCCGAAGAGACCGATACGTCCAATGATTCTATTTCCGTAAAACTCACAACTGGATTTAAAACAGAGTCCAGCCAACGAGGATTTTCCGTTAGTGATGTCACCAAGCGTCTCTTCAATTCACTCGAGCCCGTCTTTTTGAGGATGAAACGAAGCACATCTGGATATCGTATGCCTGGAATCTTCGGCATGGACGGCAGTCCTTTCTACCTTGATAAAGTAATAATTTTATAAATATTTTCTACAGTTATTTCTTTTATTACTATCAATTTCATTTGAATTTTCTTACCAGGATCCAAACACTGGAGACTTGACCTTCTCTCCCCCGAACAAAAAGTCACCGAGTTCTAATGAAGTCACGGACAATTCCACAGAAACATCTTCAAACGGTCTAAAAAAGAATAAGCCGATGCCAATCGTCATTCATTCTTACTCAACGACCAAATTCCAAGGTCAAAATCGACGTCCGCTAATTAATCAGAAGTTCGGCACGAAGAAGCGTCCAACCTTCCATAAAATCAATCGAACCAGCACTCTGGCGCCTCCACGACTTCCAAGTTTTTACCCCAAATTCCCTCAACCCGATTTTTTGAAGCCGACCACAAGTCCAACTACCACTCCAACTACAACCTCCGTTTCGTCGAGTATTACCACAACGCCAGAAACAACGACAACTTTTGCCGCCCCAACAACCACGACTACGGCAACAACTACAACCACATCAACATCAAATGAACCAACTACTACTACTACAAGCACTGTGCAAACGACGACCGAACAAAAGACAACATTTGACCCGTATTTGCCATTTGAAATGATCAACTGGCAACGAACTTCAACTGCCGACCCACCAAAACCTGAGGTGGCTACAACTACAACTGCTGCTCCCACTGAGCCTCAACCAGCTCCAACTACTGCCCAAACTCCACCAGCGATTGCTCACGATGAGATTGTTGGACAAACTACTATGCTGCAACTCCCCAGTGTTGTCCCACCAGTGCATCATGTGGAGGAATTCGGAATCGGTGATGCAATTAGCAATCCAGCAATTCAGCCTCAGCTCGAACTGGCGCAACCAACCTTGCCCCAAGTTTATATGCCTCCAGCTCAGACGACGTTGCCTCAACAGCCCATGAACCCCATCCAAACAACTTTGCCCCAACAACCCTTCAACCCGATCCAAACTACATTGCCTCAGCAACCCTTCAACCCAATTCAAAGTACTTTGCCCCAGCAGCCATTCAACCCGATCCAAACTACTTTACCCCAGCAGCCAGTGAACCCAATGCAGACGACCATGCCTCAACAGCCAATCCAAACTACTGTACCCCAACAACCCTTCAACCCCATCCAAACTACTTTACCTCAACAACCGGTCAACCCCATGCAAACCACATTGCCTCAACAGCCCATAAATCCGATCCAAACCACTCAGTTCGTCCCACAAACGACGCTCCCGCAAAGTTCCTTCGTTCCATCATCAGTCCAGCCAACGCAACCCCAAGTACCATTCATACCGTCATCTCAACCGCCATCTGTATTGCCGGTCCAACAATCGTCATTGAAACCAACGCAACCCCAATTACCAGCCAAGGTTCCTTCTCAGTCTCATGAGGTGCAACCGACTGTTGGAGCACCCCAGGGAACAACAGCAACACAAGGTTCAACTACTCAAGCACCTGTGGATGAAAATACCACTGAGTCCGAATACTACGATTACGAAGAACCCGCTGCACCAGTAAACCCTGCGCCGCCACAACAGCAGCAGCGACCACCTTACTACCCTCCATACTACGGCCAGCCACCTCAAAATGGACCTCCAAATTCTTTTAATGCAAATTTTGGCCAGTTCAATCCCTATTACAACTACCCTGGATATTACCCAGGACCAAATGGTGTCCCTGTGCCCTATTACCCTCCACAACCAGGCCAGCCCTTCTACCCTCAGCAACAGCCGTTCAATCCACAGGGCCAGTATCCAGTGCAAGGCATACCAAGCGGCCCTGCAAATGGTCCAATCCCACAATTTAAGCCTCTGCCACCAGGTGGCCCAGCCACTAATGGGCCGTACCAGTTACCAACTGACGGCTCACATGGCTCCCAGTCTGTACCAACCCCCGGGGAACTTCCACCAGGTTCGCCCAAGCAGCCAAAACCATCAGCTGGCCCAGCCGCTAATGGCCCATACCCCGTAGAAGCGGGCCCTCAGACAGGACCATCTTCAGCGGAACTTCCTCAAGTACTCGCAAAGCAACCTATACTAGCTCCAACCATCGCGTCTCCCGCACCGGAAACCACCTTGGACCCCAAGCTCGAACAACCTGTTGAGGATTCCGTCCCAAGTACATCTCAGTTGGAAATCAAGGAAGTAGAGGCATCGGAACAGAAGGCTTCAAAGGTTAATCAAGTCGCACCAAAACCAGCAAGTGCTGAGCAAGGTCGTCCAGCCCTGGAGGCAACGATCAACAAGGAAGAATCGGAAGAGGATGCTTCGGTGGAAGCGCCAGTTGGACCCCCAATGGCTCCTGTTCAGCTGCCTCCAAACAATTTCAGACAACCACCACCACCTCATTTTAGACCGCCACCTCCACATCATTTCCGCCCTCCTCCACCACCACATCACTTCACCTACAGACCGCGCGTACCACCCCCGCCATATTTTAATAGCAGACCCAACAATGGCTTCCCCATTAGACCTCCTCCACCCATGAGTGAAATTTTGCGCACCACCACTCTCGCTCCAACTCCAGCGCCTGTACCACAGGGACCAGTAAGCACTGGTGATGACTGGGCTGTGTCCAATCATCAACCAAATGTAGATTATAATCCATGGGTCGAAAATGGTCCTGAGCAGGGTAACTCTAAGGAAACGCAACCGACTGAGCCACCAACTTCCGTTTCTACAACAAACAGTACGACTCCGGTGACAACGACAACTACAACAACCCCGACGACCACGACAACAACCACTCCAACAACTACAACCACTACCACTACTACAACCACCACACCGACTACAACTACTACAACAACAACTACTCCAAGGCCAACAACTACCAGTACCTCCACCACGACAACAATCACCCCAGCGCCACCTACAGTACCACCTGTAGCAGCTGATAAGAAGCCTACTGAGTATGACGGCGAGGCTGGTGAATACGAAGATTACGGCTACGACTATCCATCAGGCCCAGAAGCAGACTACGCTGGTCGTCTTCCAGAGGAACAAATGCCGGCCAACCCCCCCGCACAGAAGCTTGCTCCACCAAGCTACAACCTAATTCACCAGTCCGACATCAAGGAATCCTACATTCCAAATGATGCTGATAGCTACTATGTCGCCTCAGAATTAGAGCCTAATGTTCTTCCGCCACAACAACAACTTCCATCAAACCCTTCTCCTGTTTCCCAACAGCCGCCATCATCGCCAAGCACACAACCAACCCAACCACCCACATCGCCCACAACTACCACTACGACCACTACTGCTAGCACCACTACAACCACCACAACTTCCCAGCCCCTTCCAAATATCCTTCCACAATTCAGACCAAATGCCAACATCAATCCCGAGGACAGACTTCCCATGTATGCAGACAAACAACCAGTGGGTAACGAACCAAAGGAGGACGAGCCAAAGGAAGTGCCCAACGGTCCAGTCAAGATCCCACCCATCGAGGAGTATGAATACGTTGAAGAGGACGAGGAAACAGAGATGGACTCGAATATTCCAGGAATGCTCCCGCCACCACCCCCGCAACAACAACAGCCACCTCCTCCACCTCAACAGAAACTTCCACCCCCCTCCAGACCAGGTCTCTTCAGCTTCTCAAACTTGCTGTTCAGGAAACAAGCACACAACTCTACAATACCTCCTCCACCCAAAGGCGTTTTCTATGGCCCTCCTCCACCAGGATTTTTCCCGGGTAATGGCACCTTCCCCCCACCACCTCCATATGGACAACAGATCCCACATGGTCACATGCCAGCTCCACCGCATCCTCATCACGGCATGCCTGGCCAACCCATAGCCGTCCCTGCGGGTCACATGCCCCCGCCTGGTGCCATTCAAACTCAACCTCCAAGTCAAGCTCAGATGCCACCACGTCCACCACCACCCCCACGTAATCAGTCACCCCCTCAGCAACAGCCTCAACAGGGACCACCGCCACATCATCAACAAGCTCCGATGCCAGTCCAAAGACCTGGGCCACCACCACAGGGAATGCACAAGTTGAACCGACCACCACCGTCACCTCAGCAACAGAGCCAAAGTCAAGGTCAACAGCCAGCACACTACCAAGGACCACCACAGAATGGCATTCCACCTCCACCCAATCCCAACATGCCACAAATCCACCTGCCAGGGCAAAGTTATCAGGGATTTTACCCAGCCATACCTGAGCCAGAGACTAATTTGATCCGTCGCAATGGAATTCACATCCCACCACCTAACTTCCGTCCAATGCCCGGTGAGATGAATCCAATGAACTATGGTGCAATGGGCAAAACTCCAAATGCCCCACAAGCTGGTCAGCAAAATTTTGCACCTCCTCAAGCCTCACCATCCCCATCAGCCGCCCCAGTAACACCGGCAAAGAAGGAACCACTGAACCGCTCCACATCCTCTGAGGAAGTCATCTATGTAACACAGGAAGAGCTGGAAAAACTCAAGGCAGAAGGTCATGATGATGAGTTTGTTGTCTATTCCGAAGAGCAAGATGACAAAACAGCTTCTGCTGCTACTAAATCTTCCCCTCCTGCACCTTCGACAACGACTACGGTCAGGCCAGTCACTGTTAAGGCTCCACCTTCCCCACCACCACAACTAACTACCAATGCACAGCAGATCAAGAATGAGTACGCCAATGTCGAGTACGACAACTCCGTAGAGCTGATAACAGGTAGTCCGATAGAATTCATCGATTACAGCAAGCCTCGTGATATCGTCGTCAAGACCAGCTTTTCCCATACCGGTCCTCCTACTATCAAGCCTCCCAGTATTCCACATTCCAAACCAAAGACTCAAGGTAACTACTACATCCCTTGATTTCAATGTCATTCCTGAAAACTAATACCGTATGCTTATGAATTACAGTTGGTGGCAATGCACCGTCCGCAGCATCAGGCTGGCGCTCGGCTGTAGAGGCCGTCCCACTCGAGGACTCCATCAAATTTGTCATTCCCAAAGAACTGAAGAAGCCCACAGTTGACTATGGCGGATTTCATCCGATCAACTAAGCGCGATTAACATTACCAACTCCACTACTTCACCGAGAGGCAAACATTAGTGATAATTTAACATGTGTAAGGAAATAAGGTCCGGGTATTCACATTCAACGGCGGTCATATTATTCAACTTTATTATTTATTTCTAAAGTTTAAAAGGGTTTCTTTTTTTGGGGTTCTTAATACTTTTTGTTAGAAAAGTGTGTTGTTTTTGTTTTTGTTGCTCTGCCTGTAATATATCCTCTCCAACAGTAACATATATAGTAATTATTATGTGTATGTGTGTGTTGTATGTGTAATGTAATGATGTTGTTGTTGATGCTCTTTTAGTGGTAGTTTCATATAATGAAGGGGGATGTTGTTTGTTTCATATATATATAATGGATATATATATTTAATAATTACTTGATTTTAGTAGTAATAACTGTTGTTGATATTTTCAAACTGTAGTAATTTTATTTTATAATATATAGTTAAGTTATACTTACGATACAGAGAAAAAAATTAGCATTCATATAACGTTTGATGTTTCTCTCAAAGGAAAAAAAAAGTTGCATACGTTATATTATAATATATATATAAGTTTTTCACAGGACTTGAATTTAGAATTTATATCCCCAAGTGATTCGTTCACATATGATCCTTCATCAAAGATTATTATATATATAATATATATAATAATAATAACATTGTACATAAAATTGTTTTAGAGGAAGTAGTCGGGCGTCCTACGGGTCACATGAGGTTCTCCTCGACGGGGAGCCGGGTCAAATTGCAGGCTATGGAAACACAAAAAGAGATACCAAGATTATTCATATCATATATTATTATCACACAAATAATTCTATACAGTTAACAGGCACAGATGACAACTCTTTCTCTTTAACTGCGAGAGTTTCCGGTATTTTTGTACACTCTCTGTATGCATACAGACCATATTGCCAAAAAAAAGCACTGTCTTTCCCATGTAATTTGACTGTTGTCGTCACACAGGAGACAATGCACCAATAAATCTTAAGGTTTACAATAATAACAACAATGCCAACTTACAACGAATATTTCAGTTGATCATCAAGCTCCATGATTGCAGCTTGATTTCCACACCGGTAGCAATAGTTGGGAGCCGAAAAAATTGTTACCACATTTCGGTCATGACACCAGTTGTAGCCTTCCATTACCAGCTGGTGGGCTCTGAAACAAGCAAAGCAAACATCCAACCATCAATTTAATCCACAACAACTGTAAATTTCCGCTCTTAATTACATTCCAGTGCATCCCAACGGCTTGTCCTTCATAACTCGTGATGAAGATGCACAATCTGAGAACATAACCAATAATACGTGATTTGGGATCACAAGAGTCCTGACCCCTGACTGTACATTCTCACGCCGCTTTTTTTTCGTCACTATTGCCTCAAGTCCTAATCAAATGTAAATACTTGTAAGAGACAAGTACTACTACTACTACTCACTCTATGAGCTTATCACAAGTAACGTCAGCTCACCCTTCCTGATAATACCGACCTCTTCAAACTCTACAAACCTTAACTACGCACTTGAATGTAGCAGCAGTACATACAAATCTGAATCATGCTGGAAATAAGTGGAGAATTCCACGGCAAACTCACCTTGATACGAGTGTAATGCCATTCGAATGATTGAACGTTTCCGAAATATCCTGCCCAAAAGTGTAGCCGGCACCACGGGGGGAAATTCCCCAACCGCCACGATCATCGGGATCAGACCACAGAAGGTCGCACATTGGTCCTTCATGGGGTACTTCTTGTAAGCGATCCAGGGCTCTGCAATTACAAACAACAACAAATTAGTCTTTCAAGCTCATGACTTTAGTTGTACATAGCACTAGCATTATTAAGCCCATTATCATCATCATCATGGAACAAGTTACCACCTTTATCACCTTATACAGATTTCGAATAATTCTTAAGTCTATTCGTTATTCGTAAGTCTAAAAACAGTCGGTCATACTACAAGCACACTCCATGTCGTCCCCACATGATCGTGAACGAGGAAGGAAAACTTCACGGACAGGAAAAACCAGTAGTGGCTCTTGGGAAAAAACTCTTGACTGTAGCGGCAGTAAGCCTGCACGTGAACTAATTCTTGTTTATTTGCCTGGCCATAGCCCTATCTGAGAGCCTTCCTGCATTTCGAAAACTGCCATTTTTTGGTCAGATGCATGACCGACACCCTTCTGAACGAGACGTTACATGCAGACGCGGGTACTTCAGACAGACTTGTAATACTTCGAGAAGACACAACCATTTTCACAACATTCTCCCTCTTCTATCGTTGCCTTCTAGTGCTCCAAGCCCGTTTTATTCTCCTCCAACAGCATCAAGAAGACAAAAGCAAGCCAGTAGAGTAGACACATTATGCTCCCCTCAGTCAATACTTTCTTAATACTCCAACTGGTTAATCCGAGCGTCATAAGCACTCATTTCCATGACAACAACAAGCGACGAGGATACCAAACACTGATAATGTAAAAACTGGCACTTGACAACTACGTGAACAGCCTATATACACACTCCTTCCCAGAACTTCCTTCCATTTTCTGAGCGCTCCATCATTGTAGGAACAAATGGTGACAGAAAAGGTCATTGTGTCGGTTCGATGCAATACATAAGGTACGCTGGAATAAAGTTGACAGGCTAGAACATGCCATATTCTAAACAGTTCTCGAGCTTTCCTCCTCAGCACAAAATCCACTGCCTTCCATAAGATTCGAAGAATAAAAGCTTGAGAGTGGGCGTGAGCGGCAGGGACGACGAATGAGCTAGCAAGAAACAGACTTCAGCTCTTCTCTCCATTCATTCATTCTTTGCACTCTGCATCGTCAAAAAGAGCCTGCCTGCAGACTTGAAATGTGTTGACCTTATTCACGAAAACAATAGCGAGCGGGAAGTTTTACGCTTGTGCTTTCAACAATTATATAAACAAACAAACATCCATAGGCAGCTGCAATGAAAGTGCGGGAAGACGAGTATTCATGATTCATTGATCCATTCCGACATGTATATACATATCTACATGCACTTGGCACATCTTGCTTATCAAGGTAGAAAATCACCCACCGTATGTGATCGAGAGTGTCGATAGAGGGACTTAAGCCTCCATGCAGACAGAAGATTTGCGAGTCCACAAGTGCGGTTAAAGGTAAGTAGTCAAACAAATCTGTAAAATATTTCCATACGTTGGCGTTCCCGTATTTTCGCAAGCATTCATCATAAAATCCGTAAACCTGCAACGCAGAAAATAAGACATCTGTTAGAAATCAAGAATGCAATAAATGAATCAACAACGGGATGGTATTATTTTTAGAAGACGTAAGCTAAGTCCACCCGGACAAACTTATAAACGAAACAGATGGTCCAGAATCCCTCACCTGTGTAATTTGCCTAGACTCATGGTTTCCACGAAGAATGGTAATCCTGTCCTTGTAGCGAACTTTCAGGGCGACTAGAAGGGTTACAGTTTCAACACTGTAGTAACCTCTGTCCACGTAGTCGCCCATAAACAAATAATTAGTATCGGGCGATCTTCCCCCAATCCTGCAATGCAAAAAAAATCGTCATCTTTATTTAAATTCTGGTTTTGCAAACCATTTCGCTATCGATCTCCTCCTTCAACTGGTCAGATTACGTCTTCGCTCTACTTCCATCACGAAAACTAATCAAGTATCCTCATGCATCGAAATCGCCTCAAACTATGAGCATGCAGCTTTCTCTACAAGTATATTTATAGAGCTGCAAGCCAATTAATTCATTAGACACAGTGAGTAAATCCCACAGAAAACAAGGAGGCTACCAGCAGTGTAACAACACCTCAATGCTAAATGTATCGTCTACGAAATGTGATCCCATTCACGCGTCTCCTATTACTAGGGCAACTTCCATTTCTATCTCTATCTTAAAAGGACAATGAGAACACCTGGGCGACTATCCGATACCAGGGCTGGCCGTCTTCATGCAAAATGTATCAAATTTAGATCCTACTTAAGAATATGATTGCGGATTGTACACGAAGACTAGAAGCCTCCAACCAAAACAAACCTTCCTCCACTACTTGATGTAGTGAAATCTGAGCACAATTAAGCAGAGAATAAACAAGACTGTCATCCCAAAAGTAAACAATACTTGGATTTTACTACTACTTGTGTCTACAGCTAGAAGAAAAATCCACGCTTGGAGCAACAACGTATTATAACCCACCATTCCCCGATAATCTCATCCCACTGCAGTCTCGATCTGATTAACTCCTATTTGCAGACTTGTTGAATACTCTGTAAACCTAGAAGAGAGCTGAAATGAAGATCCTTTTGCTGTAATTGTAACGTCCTGCCTGAGCCCATTCTTCTATTTGATCACTTTGTAAAACTACTCTTAAATTTCCAAGGAACAAGTTTCAAACTGGAGAAGATGACACCGACTAATTCACATCGAACTATCATATTCGCCTTTTTGAGTTCAACATGAAGCTCTTCCAAGCCATTTTCTTTTCACATCACATTTATGTGACCATTCTAATCGAAACAAGACAAGACTGGAAGCGTTGATCAATGACTCATTCCCTGATAGCTCACCCAAAGCGCGGTCTGGTACTAGTAGTCATGAGTAACCAACCACTCTATATATAATCCTACACGCTCAAAAATAAGCAAATTCAATTACGTCAAACTAATTTCCTCGTGATGCCACTTCCCTTATTATCCTTCCTTATATAAAGCTAAATAAATTTAAAAGGCATCCAAAGCCCTAACAGCCAACTCCTGAACTAATAATAATAATAATAATAATAATTGGATCTCATCTACATCCTTTCTGTCCTTGCACTATGATCCATGCAGTAACGTAGCGTCGCCTTCTCTTCCATGTAGTGAAAAAAACATTGGAAACTCGTCTAGATGATTCAATACAAAAAAAATCTACATACCCCTCCAACCAATTTACACCAGTCATCATATATATTGATCTGGCTTTAACTATGACACGCCGCGCTTACCTAAAAAGTTCCATCAGGTCGTGAAACTGCCCATGAACATCCCCGCAAACAGTGACAGGACACTTGACCTCTTGCACATTGGATTCATTTGTTAGAATTTCCTTTGCCTGCAAATCACAATATTTCAAAAATTATTATCGGCACGTAAATAATCCACAACTTGGCTCAAAAAACGCTGAGGCCCCGCCTTGGATTTCATCATCATAATTAGCCCTTTACTCAACACCATGAATTCCTCAGACCTGCCCAACATTATTACTAAATATACATACACAGAGAGTAGGAAGTAGCATGAAATCCTTTTACAAAAAAAATGTATACTACAAAATATCAAATCACAATATCCACTTACTTTTTCACATAGAGTCTTCACTTGGCTTTCAGTCAATTGTTTACACTCATTTAACTGCTCGATCCAACTATCTAACTCTTTAACATTAATTTTGTCCTCCATGATTATTGCAATTTTTGACTCTTCCAATCCCTGCGTGTGTGTATGTAGGATGTGAGTGTGTTGGCCCAAAGTTGTTGTACTCCCCGATCTTCCTCCGATTCCGCTCTCTCTCTCTCCCTCTTACCAGCTCCGCTCAAATAATAGGAGAAAAAATAGGTTTGTTGAATAAACAATAGGAATTTTGGTGGGAATTAGTAGCCAACACTCGTGTATGTATATATAGATCTTTATTATTCTCAAGATCTGGATTCTCCAACAACGCGATTGATGATGACGAAGAACAGAACGGGTGAGAGGGACAACGACTTCCAACTAGTATTTTCTCTCTGTCTGAACAGCCAAAATGGCGTATTTTTTCATACACAACACACAGAGAGAGGAGAAGTGAGTGAGTGAGTGAGAAAGACGATGAACAAGACCAGAGAGCTAGTAGGTACTACTAGACTACTACTGCTACAGGCTCAAAACCCATATATACCCCTTCAAATTTCGGCTTCACATATACTCATACCATGATGGCTCTTATTGTAGCAGCAGCTTCATACTGACGTCGTCTCCGACTCCAAGTCACATGCACAGGAAGGCGATGAGCTCGGCCTACAAAATCCCCCTTGGCAGCTACAACACTGTATAACGTTCTATGTGTGCAGGCAGCTCGAGCTCACACGCCGGTTCCCCACACGCCTCACCGATTCAAGCCGACGACTGTACGAGATGCTTGTTGTAATTTAAACGGACCACGACGACGTCGGCCCACAACAATCCTTTCCCCAACGCAGCTCATGATGATGTCATAAATTCAATTCAGAACCCTTTGTAAGAAAAAAAACCATGGAATGTTGGCTTAAAATATTACATGGCTCTCTCAATCCTTCAAACTCTTCAATTTCCCTTCAAATAACTGTCTTTAAGTTCCCTTCAAATAACTGTCCTTAATTTCCCTTCAAATAACTCTTTAATTTACCCTCAAACCCTCTTCAATTTCCCCTGAAAATACGCGTTCAAATTGCCCTCAAACTCCGTTCAAATTCCCTTCAATTTCGCTCCAATTTCCCCTTTAACTGGCAACAATTTGGCTCCCTACAAAAATATCATTTTTGTTACCTTTGAATAACCTGAATCTTTTGACGTTAACTGAAAGTCTACTTATTGCTTGTAGTACGTCAGAGAATTCTATTTGTGTCTAATGAATTGAAGCAAGGGAAATATAGCTTGAGAAATATGTATATGATGATGATGATGATGAGAAGCGATGAAATAACTCTGGATTTCTTCTACTCCAATAAATCTAGCGGTCCCGTGTGAAGCCGGAGGCCACCCACGTGTTACACCACTTGGTCCTGTTCGACCGGGCAGGGATGACAAATCGTTGGATCTATGGAAGTAAAGGAAGCAGGTCCAGGAAGAAGCGTGTGCATTAAAGTTGTTGCTGCTCATTGAGTGTCTTATACATTTGTAAACTGTGCCGTGCCGGTCGATCGTGAGCTTTTGTAAGAATGATGATGACGATGATAATGTTGCTGTCGTAGCTCCGCCTGTGAAGTGAATGACGTTCTGGGAGGATTATAATTGAGCGGGAAATTTGAACTAATGTCACTGGGACTTTGAATATGAATGCACGCACGTACATATGGGATTTAAATGGACGTTTAACATGATCATCATCGGCTCAGCTGCTCACTATTAACAAAAGTTTATCTTGATTGCTTATTGCTAAAGATACGGGGAGTGTGTGCCTTTGGCTCGTATATGGAAAACCAGCTCTAGTCTTCTGACCCGTACGAGAGAATTAGTACTGCTCTTAAATATGAGATGTTGAAGAGGTGATACAGAGAGAGTGCATCTTTGTGATCATCTTCCTCCTCTACTTCGTCTTCTTCTTCTTCTTCCTTTAGTGAACAGGTAAGATTTTTTTCCCTTGCATCCGTTTTTTTGCACACGGTCGCGCTGTTGCTGAATGAATGAGGAGTCCTTTGCCCCCCGTTCTTCCTTATGAACTTTGGAGGGGCTGCTGCTGTTTGACTGTTGACTGTTGATCTTTTATGTCAAGGTATGTTGGATGTGTATAGTGTTTGGAATATGTGTTTGTTAGAGGCTGTTTTTTTTATTTCTAATAGGAAGAGAGGAATAAAGAGAGGACTAAGAGATTTATGTGTCTGACTGACGTGGAGCCCTGTCTAGCTGTCTTAGTCAGAGAGCAGCTGCAGTATCAACATCAGCAACTGGAGGAGGACTAAGGTCGAAGGAGCTGAGGATTTGGAATATCATTACCATCATCGTAGTTGGAGAACAATTGGACAGAACAATCACCCCCTCGTGCACGTCATATTTTCGACATAGAGGGTTCACAAACATGAGCATGACATTTGCTTGTTGTGCCGACTGCATATGAAATATCCTTTTTTTTGCAAGAGCATAATGTGTTTGTGAGAGTAGGACGCCGGAGGAAGCAGTGCTTTCGGAATCTTTGAGGGAGAAGGTGGTGGTCCTAAGAAGAAAAACAAGTCTGGTGATTGTGCTAAATAAATAACTATATATACTCACTAAATGCAAGGAGATATTATATTTTCGCTGTAATTATTATAATAACGAAACGGTGGAGTTTGTGGTGCTGATAAACAATAAATAATTATTACTACGATGGACGACGGGAACAATATAACATTTGTGATGAAGTCACTGCTGTCTGGAGGTAAGCTGTTAGGAAAATTGCATGTTTAAATTATGTGCAAATATGCTGAACTATGTGATGGAATGGTGGTGCTGAGCGAATATTACTCGAGTGTATCATTGGGTCATTCATTTGAGTCTTATTAGGGCTGTTCATGGATGTGTGTTAATTGATGCGGTAAATATGTTGCAGGTGTCGCGGGAATGACAGCCAAGACAGCAGTCGCACCTTTGGATAGGATTAAGATCCTCTTTCAAGCCCAATCTACGCATTATAAACATTTAGGGGTATTTTCCGGTCTACAAAGAATAGTTGAAAAGGAACAATTTCACTCGCTGTATAAAGGTGAGCAGCTGGCGTCTTCAATCAGTCATTCGAAATGATAATTGCAATTGTATTCTTGTATGGATATCTTGAATCGCGCTTTTTTTTATTCTTACAGGCAATGGAGCCCAGATGATTAGGATATTTCCGTACGCAGCCACGCAGTACACTTCCTTTGAGATGTATAAAAGACTGCTGAACGGAGAAAAGTCTCACATCGGCAAGTTCCTTTCGGGGTCTTTGGCAGGAGTGACTGCAGTTACCCTTACGTATCCGCTGGATATGATTCGATCCCGCCTTGCTTTTCAGGTCAGTTATTGTCTCTTAATGCTTTCGTGTTGTTAACATAGGTCAGGGCTATATTCGGTTCTGAATTCCCACGTAGGTTTTCCCAACCTCTTCAATTTGTTTTCTATGGTGATTTGCAATAGTGTGAGATCTGACTTTCTGAAGGATAATTTTATGAATTTCCATGACAATATCGCACCATGATGAAGACGTATTCCAATGGAAATACTGTCCTTGGTGACGTCATAGGCTTTCGTGACCAGAGCCAATTTGAGTTTTGCCCTGTCAACTAACTCGCAGAGAATAACAATGGCAAAGTTATTGTTGCTGTTGTCATTATAATGACAGGGGCTGGCCTAACAAAGTTTTTAAAATCGTCCTATGGGCACTAATAATGTCCAAATAGTTGCTCATCATACTCAGTGGGACTGCCCTGAAAATTAAATCTTTACAGCTAGATGAGTGACATTACACGCTTTGTAAATGTAGTGAGCTTAGGAAACGGTGCTCACGTCTTGAGTAGGGAAGCGTCTGATTGACTTTCAAATGCATGTGACTTTCTCAGGTGGTCAAAATTACAACTCATTATGGTGTTACGCCATTAGACAGGGACATCCCAGCCGACAATGGCGGAATTGCCTTCTCAATTGAGTGAATGTGTGGGAGTTAATGCCGGCTTAAGAATTAAGTGGCTTAAGCTTTACAATGACTCTGGACGTTTTAACTGATTGACAAAAGGACTTGTCTTACTAGACAGTTCATGTTCCCGGATTTGAGCGGTTAATTATATTATCTCCTTTCCCACAGATTTAGTTTAGACGTAAGCCTTTATCTCAACACTTGATCCATTTATGTCTCATGAACTTTGAATCTTGGACTCACGTGTACAGTTAAATGTTTGTTTCATGGTCTCGTGATTCAATATTTACTTTTCAATGGGCTTCATCAGTATGAGATAGAGGTTTAACAAGCACAAAATATCGCTGTGCATGGTGCAGTGATTGGTCTCCATGGACACGAATGAATCGCTGGAGTTTCCCGATCATTGTCACGGAAGCCCGGCTAGCTCAGTCGGTAGAGCACGAGACTCTTAATCTCGGGGTCGTGGGTTCGAGCCCCACGTTGGGCGTCCAACTTTTGCACTTTTCTTGTGGACTTCTTTTCTTTCCCTTCAGATTGAGAAGGACATGTCATCGGATATATGTATTTTTTGGCTTAATGCGTCTTCCGCATTAAAGTTATTGAAAAATCTAGGAAAGCAGTTTAGTTTTGTTCCTATCCGTCGAGTGGTGCTGGGAATGGAAAAAGAATTACGAAAGCTTGAAGCCAAATATTATATTCGTCTCTCCTTTCCCTTTTTTTTTAGGTGACTGGTCACCATGTATACACAGGAATCTATGACTGTGCCACGACAATATTCAGGACAGAAGGTGGTGTACGAGCTTTATATCGAGGATTCGCTCCGACAATTTGTGGAATGATCCCCTACGCCGGACTCTCATTCTACTGTTTCGAAACCTTCAAATACATTTGCATGTGCTACCTACCACAATACACGACGAGCAATTGTAAAACAAATACTGGTGGCTTGGTGCTCCTTATCCCATACAAGCTCCTGTGTGGGGGGCTAGCAGGTGCGGTGGCTCAGACAGTGAGCTATCCCTTGGACGTGACAAGACGAAGAATGCAACTTGCTTACATGAATGAGACGACCAAGCATTTCGGGTAAGTTTCCAAGTTACAGACGGCGTTGTTTGTGCATATTTGAATTTTTATGGTTCATGGTGTAGATGAAGTAAGCTTTGATATGCAGGGATGGGGAGAATGATATTCATTTGATGTGGTTAATGAAGCCTAACAAATGCTAAAGTATTTTTGACACGCTTAGCTTATATAAATTGATTTGTTGTTTCCATTTCACGACCATTTGGGTATCTGGATGTCGGATTTTTAGGAGGTTAGTAATTGTATTGACTTTCTTCTTAATTCTATCGCACTGTCTCAGTAGTATTTTACGTGTTTGACATGACATGACCAAGCTGTTGGATGCAATGAACGGAAGTGGGTTGATTCAGAATGAGAGGTAATGTTGCGATTATTTTATTTGCAGTATGGGGATGGTGCAGACACTTCATCTGATCTACAAAGAGAACGGGATATCCAAGGGCTTGTACAGAGGAATGAGTATCAACTATCTCCGAGCCATTCCGATGGTAGCTGTCAGTTTCAGTACTTACGAACTCATGAAGCAAATGCTACATATGGACACTGGGATCCCGATGAAGAGCGGTTGAGCATTTTGAAGCCCAAGAAGGACATTTCTAGTTTACATCACATTATTCCCAGAAGCAATCACAATATTGTTAGAAAGATCTAATGTCATTGTTATTATTATTATTAGTTTATTTTGTTTTTCTCCCGTTCAAATGTACAATAATTATTTTTTTCACGTTCCTCACATGTATAGGTTAGTATTGAAACAGGCATTATGTTGGCTCAGTTGCATAATAGTAAGCGCAATAATGGTTGTAAAACAGTGCTAGAAAAGTCAACTTTAGCAGTACGGTGATAATTATTATTACTCTTCTGATACCCAAGTTAACTTAAGAGTTCAACCTACCTCGTCCTTGTGGGAAGCAGTATGTTGAAAAACAAAATACATTTGAATATGACTTGAATTTTGCTACTTAGTTTTCAAGCGTGTAAACATTTACTTCTCCCTATTTTTTACAATGAGAAGTAAAACGATTGACGAACCAGAAAATTGTGTCCGTGTACTACTGTTAGTTTGATAGGGAAATATCTGACGATGGCGCGAATTTATGCTACTTCAGGATGATAATAAAAGATCGAGACTCTGAAAGACAGAGAACTCATATTGGCTTTGAAATTGAATGCGTGTTTTTTGTGTGCATATATTTTATAAGTAGCCATCTTTGTGAATTTTGATGCAATTGTACTCTCCGAAATCTCCTCTCAGCATTGATACCGATGGTACGGTACCTTGTTATTCAATTTGTTGTGCAGAGAGTCTGATAGCTTGAAGATTTTGTTTGGTTTCATAGTACAACAAACATCCATGGCGATGTCTCATGGTGTTCCAAGTTTACATCTTTAATCTGCCCTGCACCATTGCAACATAACCCTACACCTCGTTGCTTTTCATATGAATGAGTGAATTTTGAAGCTCACATGCCCTCCATTCATCTTCACTTTTTTCAATTTGGGGCCGAAAATTGCATTAGGAACTACACTTATACATTCATCATCAGTTTACGCATGGCTTTCCCTTGGTAACGTACGATATTTGTGACAAAAACCGGTCCTCGCTGTCTTTAATTCTACATGAAGTAGCCCGTAATAATAATACTATCCAAGCTCACGGAAGATCATGGCATCAGCCCCTTTCTCTATCTGTCTCTCCTTCCTCACGCCTTCGAAAAGTTGGTCCACAGCTCAGAAGCACTTGAGAAAGGTGCATTGTCACATGTGTCTTTTTGCATCAATTTCCTTTGCGCGATATCCTTTGTGAGTGAGCTTATTTCTTCAAACTATTATTCCTCAATTTACTTTATTTTCATTGTTGCCACTATACGTCATTGTAATACGCACATGCATTCAATTTGTCAAGTCTCAAGTACATATTTGAAAGATGTAATAGCTGGAGGCACATACGTGCAAGTCATGAATGAAAGTCTTAGTGTTCCTCAAGCGACAAATAATAAGAAGGAAAGCCTTTAAACCATTTCCATCGTCTTGACAAACACGATGTTATGCTGATGAGGAGGAAGCTGTAGAAGTTAAGTGTGTACAGCTAGTACGAGATTTCATCGAATTGAATCCACGTCCTATATGAAGCAAAATTCAAGTAGGTGAGGGACTTTTCACCTTCTTACATATGTCTCCCATTCATCGACATAAGTAAAACAATGACTCCTTTTCCATTCATCATCCCATTTATTTTTCTTCTCTCTATTATCTGCCTTTGTGCACCTGTACATATTTTTTTGTTACTTACTCTAATTTTCCCTACAATGGCCCACCATTTTCTATGCCGACTAAATATCCAACACATCTACACTGGAGTTTCTCAAAGCCATCAGTGCACTGAACTGAGAAAGCCTCGCCTTGTAAGTCGAAATTAATTACCAGAGGGAATGTATAACAAGGTTATTGAAAGGTTCACATTCAAATCATCATTCATACATGTCTCATCGCATCCCATCACATTGAATCTTCGTCCTCCTGATGGTCCTGAACTTCATGGGATGTACAATGGAAGAGACTGCGGGAGAATGAGAGTGCTTTAGGAGTATAACAATAATTATTTGGAACTATATCAGTAGACTAAACGCTTGTTTCCACATCTGACATGGACTAATGAATGCTCATTAATTATTTCATCCTATTTGCACAAAAGCTGGCTACTAAGGACTGAGCTCAACGGCCACACACTTGTTATCTGATCTTGTGATATGAAAGTGAGCTTGGGGTATGTAGTATGAATGACTACTGCAGGTGACATTAAGGAATCTGGAGCACGATGATGATGATCACAAAAGCGGAGGCAAATCATGTTCATCATCAGGACTAGAGCAATGTTAATGATGACGGAGATACCAAACTGGACGCAATAAACTTTAAATTCCCTGCAGCGTGTTAAAAGTGGTAGCAAGAAACCAAGTAGATGGGCATCACAGCAAGGTAAGTGCATATAGCATGTGGAGGCTTAATATACAAAACTAAAACCACAAGAAATCATAAAACACGCCTTTCTCCCCTATTATTTGGGGAAAAAAAGGAAAACAAAATCAAGTTATCCTGCATGCGCAAAAAAGTTATTGTATCCACTGTATCCTGAGTGTGCACCTCCACGACGGAGTGGCTCCTTTAAAGGGTCATTTATTCGGAACATATTTAGTACAATTCCACTCTTATTAATAACACTAATTGTTTACACATGGGCAGTAAAGACTAATTAATTTATAAAAAAAATCAGAGCAATTTCTCGCTATTAAGGCTTAGTCAATCTGTCGATCTTATCTTCATGTTGTTCTTTTCGTAATGATCCTCAAAGGATTTTCCATCTTGGTGAACTTTCAAAGGTGCAACTGTGATGCTGACGACGATGATGATGATGACTTGCAGCAAGGGTGTGCTGTTGTTTAGAAAATGACAGGTACGCTGATTGAGGGGGACGATTGCAGAAAAGTGAGAAAATCAACTGCAAATGAGCAAAGACGCGAAGGAAATTAGTATTGAAAGTTGTGTCACTCTATAATGGTAATGGTCAACTTTTCTCTCATTTTCAGTTGAAAAACAAGTCAATGATGTTGAAATAAAAAAACGAGCCCTCTTGTTAGCAGTGCACTTAATTCACTTAATAATTTGACCAATGTTTTCAATGCTCGTACATCGTGGCAATGACAATTTATTTGAATGAAAAAAAATTGAAATTTGAGCGGGTCATCGCCATCATCCATCAGTCATTCTGTTTTTTAGAAAATTGCAGAATATTCTCGGAAAGAAGACGCAACCGGCGTCATCTCATACATCTTATCATCAATCATTTTCAGCAGCACAAGTGTTTCAATTTGGAATGCCTAATCCGTGAGTACTACCCACCGTGATGAGAGAGAAGGACTCTTAATGGGTGAAACTGGATGAATTTGAGCTTAATATAATTTCCTCCTGTCCTCATTATCCCTCCAAGTTGGTTTTGAGGGAAAGCAGTCGGTGTAACTGACCGAACTCTTATCACCCGCCGACACACAGCGAGCTTTCCGCTTCTCAAAGTCATGAACACTATAATTATGACAGATTATATTGATGTAATTAATCTTGAATGTATGTGTGAATGAATCAAGTGTGAATTTTCACTTTTCCTTGGCGATCGCATCAGTAGTGGTAGGTATATACTAGCAGAATCGATGCTAATCCTTCACGTGTTTGGGGGTCGTTTGCTCCAAAAGCTTCATATCTTTAATGCCGATGGGAAGGGAAGCCCATGCATAATGCTTGACTTGATTGATACACAGTGAAATGAGATTACATTAGAGATTAGCTTTAGCTTGAGCAAGAAGAAAAGTAGGAAAAAGGGTATGTATGCATCCACAACAAGACACAAGCGTGAAAAATACACGCTGGGGAGTGAGCTCGTCGTCATTACAAATGAACGGGTTGACATTTGAAATTGAAAACAGTCTGCTGATGTGTCTCATGCGTGGTGAAGAGGCTTAAGTGCGGAGGCAACGTTGAGAAAATTCACACATATGCCATGTCATCTAATTAGAGGTGTATATAATACCAAGTCTTTTACTGCTAATCAGCCGACGCACATAGAAAGTGTCCTCCTCCTGTATTTCATTACGTGCAGCAGGCCATAAGGAAAAAGCTTGGCCTCATGCAATAGTACACATAAACACACACATCCTTCCGT
>JAQIWI010000515.1:0-29469 GCA_034698825.1 Deuterosminthurus bicinctus | reverse complement strand
GAGAGAGAGAAAGAGAGACTTTTCTATTTAGTTTTTGCGGGTGGCTTGTAAATGATGCTTGGGTGTCAAAACTTGCTCGTAATGAAGGTTCAACTCATCATTAGAACGGACAAATGTAATTAAATTAAATGGGAGTTACGGCATAAATCACTTTTTTCCACCCTCGTCCCATTTCAGGTCACCGGTTCCCTTTGATCTTCTATGGAAATAACATAATGTTGAAAAAGTTAGGAGCACACACACACACAAACACATGCGGATCTCCTGTTGTTGTAATAGAAGAGTTATTTAATGCTTCAACTCCGCGCCTCTTCAACAACCACAACAGCATGTCATGAGGGCAGGGCAAGAGCTTTTGAAACAGGGGCAATGACAATTGTCTCCACAAACCACGTAAATTAGTGGGACTTGACGAATTTCTAATAACTCCTACGACCGGTCCTCACCGCAGCCCGAACTCATTTCCCTTCGTCCAATGACTATTACCATGTTGTCTACGTACACACAAGTGATAATAATGATAATAATGAAGGCAATAGAAATGGCACTTACAATGTTACTCAGTCCCTTTCTCTTCTACTCAATTCCATTGTGTCGGCGGCAAGAATAAAACGAACTCTGTTTTCATGAGCCCATCAAAATTACTTTTCTTGCATCACAATGAGCTTTGGCTTATCATTTTTACACCTCTTACTAACCCATGTTTCTGTGTGCTAGTCATCATTGTAATATTTATAATTATTGCTGCTCCGGTCCAGACCTTTCTTCTCAAGACTTTCTGAGTCTAAATGCCACTTCTGTAGCAGTTAGGGAAATTAAATGGTTCATCATTATTAGTGGCCTGTTTTTTACTACAATAACGGCTAATCTTGAATTTCTCTTGTCTTTTTACAACTTATTGAGTAGCCTTTAACAAGAGGATCATTAGTAACGGCTATAATTTGTACACATATACACGCACATGGGTTTATTTCCATGGAGCAGCAGAAGGGTATTTTGGATGATATGGCGGAGACATTTTTCAAAACTTGAGGTAACATCACCTTTGAAGGGTAAAGGTTTTTCCGTGCCTGCGTCTGCATGTGTGTTTGTGTGTGGGATATCCCAGTAGCAAGGCTCTCATTAAGATTCAATTTGAGTTCGTCCTGCTGCTGTGAAAAAGCAGTTGAAAAATAGGGCTTTTAATTTCTGGAAATAAGCAGAAGCTGTTGGAATTGAACTGCCTGCGTGCGTGGTAAGAGGTATAGAAAAAAGTGAAATGCTTTACAAGTAAAATAGAAACTGTCAGAGCAAATGTGTCAAATCAGCAGTCGGTCTATTTGAGAGGTAAAAGATCGCTCTAAATCAAAATTTTTAGGAACCTTTTTTGGGCCTTTTGAGTGACACAAGGAAGAAAAAAGTTTGATTTGATGAAGTACCTCTCTCCGTCCATCTCTCCATTTACTTTCCTTTTTCCACAAGTTATCTTTGGAATAATGCTAACATAAATAAGATTCCACTATTTGGGGGGGGGATCATCCTCATCATCATCAGGACCGTGTGTATTCAAAATTAAGGGCAATCTATTTCTTTGGACTCCGACAAGACTATGAGCTGACAGTAAGATTCAGCAAGTTTGACGTTTTTACTTAAAAAATCAAATGATCCTTGACATTAAATTTGTTTTATGATCTCAAGAGCTCTTTTTTTTAATGTCCATTAATGTAGCAATGATTGCTCGGATTAGATACTTTTAAATGTAAGTTTAATGAAATATAAAGACCAGGAAGGCCTGGAGGATTCGTGTGGCAAGGGTAAGACTGTGTGAAGCTGGATTTCATACGTACACAATCACATAACATAATCCACGCTTCCTTAAGTACGTAGTAAGGCATTAGGATGGCGCACACAGATACAAGCATAAGTATAAATAATCCATCGGGATAAAAAGCCAGTAGCTCACTAGCAGAAGATGTTTAATAGACCACCTGGATCGTGGCTCCATTATGAGCAGTAGTTGTTGTCAGCAGAGGAAAAAATAAAACCCTGGCGTTTTCACTTGTCCGAAACGAATGGAGTGTCAGAGTGGTTTGATATCAGCAACCTTCTTCTTCTTCACTGCCATTCTCTCCTCTCGTCATGTCAGTCTTACACACACACACACCTCAGAGCATTTAACATGTTCAAGCACCGGGTCTTCCTCATGCTAATTCATTTCAGGGGCTCACAAATCAAATAATCTTGAACTGCCGGGCCCCATGTGTCCACTTGAATTTACTGCTCTCACCCTCACATCTCTTCTCCATTTATCCCTTTCCTCCTTCATTTTCTTCTTCTCAGTGCTGAACCTCCCGTTTCCATCCTATCCACCGTGACCACAATCATAAAGCAAAAGCTTGGGCAATAATGACCCTGTACATTACAATGTGTCAACGTACGGTGAAATTAATAGCAGCTTGAAAAAAATCCACCAATGAATACAATGGGAACGGGCAGGATGAGGGGCTAAGCTCCTTCACTACTGTATTATATACACCTGTAGCCAATGTGGAGTGAAGGAAGGGTTTAAGAGCAAGTTGTGAATTCTCTTTTGACATTGGATAATAGGCCTTCTTTTGTTCATTACACATACGCTCAAACAGCAAGTTGACGGGGAGTATGCGTTTAAGGAATTGGAATCTTATTTTCCTTTCGTCGTTTACATTCAAGTGTAATTCAGCATTAAAATATTCCTGTTTTCCCAGTAGCCGGCCGTATTATGATGATGTAATAAATTACAGTAGTGAATATCCTGTGAGGAAACAGCATGGACAGGGAATGTGTGAGGAGCAGACAGGTTCAAAAAGTCTTTTAGCAGTAGCTCTCCTTTTCTTCTCTCCAACAAAGTGACAAGTTGAAACATGTAAATCGGATTTAACTTCCATACTAAATACATGGTCAGTGTTTTCTATTTGATGATGCTGGTGCAAGTTTTTTTGGCAAAACAACCACGATTGCACTGCAAAGAGAATCCAAGCCAGTTCCATTATATTTCACTACATAATCCCACGATATATTACACTCGTAGGAAACAGCAGCTTAGCAGTCTGACTGGGAGAAGCCACTGCTTACTGTCATCATCATCTTCCTATACAGATGACCATGTTGAGTTGGAACAAGCTCTAGACTGGCTTCTATGTTACACATGAGCTCCAGGAACAACAACAAGAAGATTGCTGCCGTTGTTTTAGTGCGTCTGGCGGCAGAGCTAATAATGAAGGTCGTATGGAAAAATATGGCGGCCACAGATGCTCATATCTAACTAGTGTAAATACGCTGGTGGACACCAATTATAATCGCACGTATTAATATACCACTGTCCATGAAGACAAGGCAGTTAGCGGCAGCTGTTGTGTGCACTCAGCTCAACTCATCAGTCGTGGCGCTTTGTTCCCGCGTCCCTGTCACTCTGAAAAGCCATCATGGTACTGACAAATATTTACTTATGGATCCTTCACCAATGTCCCCACAGGCTTCAATCATATTACAATGATGGAAGCTGCTGTGCCAAAGGACAAGTGAAGACAAAGTTTTTTAAATGCTCTGGGCTGAGATGATGTAACTACGATGCCGTCACTCATATACACCTCATCTATCTCTCCTAGTCATCTTGATCATTTAAATCATCTCACAGGTATTACTTCTGCAAGTGTAAAAATCCGGCTGCGTACAATATATTTCTGATTCTGACCCACACACTCACGAAAGCAACCGGAGGATGCATTTATTCAACAAACCTTGATTCTGTAATCTGGGGGATCTCATCTTGGTGACATACAAATGACGTAACAAAAACATAAATTACGCTCTTCTCTACTGCGCCAGTCTCCTTGTAGTACTATGATGACTGAAAGTTATGCTTCACGCTCGGGCTGGACAGCTCCTTGACTTTGTGGACCGGATTGTTCGGAATGGCAACAATATCCCGTTCTCACCTTCACCTTCGAAGTTATATAGAAGCTTGTTGCTGATGCCTTAGAGTGGAAAAGTGGGGTCCCAAAAGTCCATTCGTTCCACACATCATTTTCAAATGTGACGCTATACAAACCACACAGCACGACGTGCTGGCGGCAGCCATTTAACAACAACACACACAAGGAGATAAAGAGCTGCCAAAGATTTCCCTTTATTTTGACTCCCGTAAATACTAAATATGGGGAGAGGACGTGTGCGAAGTAAAGAGTCAGAAATGCATGTTCATACCACAATTTTCAGCCACTCCTTATAAACAGAGACCATGCCTTTGGTTCTCTGTGGCAGGGCAAGCCAGTTTCTTGAGTTATTCCTGGTGGAAGAATTAATGCATGGAGTTGGTACTACACCCAAAACAAGCGGCGTCGTCACTAAGTCGGCAAGTCAATGGCAGGTCGACAGCCGAGGAAATAGAGAAAAACCATACGAATTTTTTTCATATCTATATATGTGTTTTGTTGAATGTAAACAGTAAAACAGCAATATGTCAATCTGGGCTGTACACTCCAGTGGTTGTCTGTCAGCTACTTCAGTGGGGAATTCAATGCGAAGACACACAAGCCTTTAGGTGCTAAGTCAAAACGGAAAGGACCAAACAATCCCTCACATGCTTCACTGATGGGTGCAACAAAAGACGGGAGAATCTTGGGTGTCGTCTGTACAGCTAGGTCGGTGTTCTGTCAGATAAGATGAAACATGTGCGGAGTTAGGGTGATTTTGTAGCATATATACGGAAAAGCCACTCTTTTCCAGCTTAGTCATCGACGAAAGCTCCTCTCTTTCACTGCATAAAATGGAAGACCCACACGTAGTAAAACTGTTCCATTGGTCTCTCTTTCAACTTTTTAATCCGGCAAGTCAAAACATTTCTCTGGCTCTTCTTCTTCTCTTACTCCTCCTTCTTCTTCTTCTCTACCGCGACATTATCTCCCTTTGAGTACTTTAAAATATGTAGCATTTCCCCACTTAAAAATCTTACCACTAATCTCCCTATTCTTGTGGACTGCGAAGAAAATAAATAATATGATGATTGTAGTTTGCGCCTTAGAACATGGTGTACACTAGGGTGAGGTCTTAGTCGCCTCAACACTCATAATAATAGCATTATCAGACACAACAGAATGCCTCCGTGTGTGCTTGCAGTATGATCCTGAAGGCAAAGAAGGCTAAGGGAACATGAGGAAGTTAAAGGTATTCACACATAAGACCAGAGGCGTGTATCATTTTTGTGCAACGTTACACATTAGGGCTGCGGGCGTTTGTGTGTACGTAGTTGAATATGATACCCTTTTTGACTGACAGAAGAAGTATGTTTAAGTAAAAAGGATGAAGAGTGTGAGCCTTTTTATGTGTGCCGAGATGGGTGGTTTCATTGCTTTTATTACCCACAACAGCGAAGAGGGTCTTAAGCCTTTCTTCCGCCGCAAAACTTATGGCACCTCATCTGACTTTCTGTCTGTAAAAGTCACAAACACACTTATGAACTCTAAGTCGTTCCATAGGTCATGTTGTCAAAGCATTGTTGGCCCATTTGTTAAACTGTAGCAAGGATTTGAATGTGTTAAATCGACCCGAAATAATCTCACTTTTGATCCCTTCTTCATAATCTCTCACTCCTTTTAGTCAGGCAGAATTGAGTGAAATGAGGGAGAGAAGATTTAGTAAATTCTAATGCCAACATTGATTTCCAGGTGGCCACCGAGTAATCCGCTTTAAATTACATGCAAATCGGCTTGTATCCTGTCCTATTTAGGCGTCTTCTCTGATTGTCACCCACTGATACAGAAGCTGGGCAAGGTCACACGCACGCACTCACTATCACACCACGACCCATCAAAATCCTTGCTTTGCTCCTCATTATGAAAGGGCTCGGCTGTTTCAGACATTTATACCCATCGTGATGATCATGATTCCGGTCTAATTTGATTGCTTTAATACCAGAGGACTGATTCAGTTTGGCGCCTCCATGTTGTTACAGTAATCAAGTGCACGGAAAGTGAACAAGAGTGGGTCAATAATATTATTATTACATATGGGTTGGCTGGAAAATTCATGTGGCAGAGCGAGGGGATTTCTCGGCCACATGGATCATTACTGACAGCCTGGAGTGTATGGATAGAGAAAACTAAAGCAAAGAGTCCTTTTTATTTCTGTGTGGTGTGAGTTAAGTTGTGAGGATTCGGTTGAAAAGGCCTTTGGCTAAACCACCTATGCAGTGCGTCCATTTAAATGCAAAACATGCCGCATCATATCCACCACCTCACACGCAACAGTAATAACACCACCAATAGCAGAACGGATCGAGCTTTCTAGCATTACGTGTGAGTACGTGCGTGGATTTGTGTGCATTGTACCTACATTATGTGTCTACGGAGTGTTTGGAAAACAAAATGTATTAAATAGGAAAACCATCAAGTCTTGAGCATCCGGCGTCATCACTCATAGCCTGACAACTTATTGCACGGCACTTTATGTCTGCTCCTCGCATATATATGCATCCATACATAGTGCTACTGGAAACGGTAACAACTTACTAAAAATGACTGGAAATTCACATATGCACAACGTATCTAAATGGCGTACAAATTAACTTACAAATGTCGTCGCACACCTATAGTCTCAACCAGGTGCATAATTTGAGGTAAAAACGTCCAGAGGATATGCAATGATGCACATGGGAAGGACGTTGGAGTACCACAGGTTTTCACATTAAAGCGGAAACAAATGAATCATTATGAGCAATGAACTCATTCATTGTGGTGTTTTGCAGACACACACATACAGCGATGGAAAACATGGCGCTAAAGTGTGTACAAGTAAAAAGTGTGAACGTGAAACGTCAACGACCACAAATGCGCATACACATGGCGTATGTAAAGGCGGACTTGGAACGAATACTACATTGAGACTGTAGGACGAAATCCATCATCATCACATCAGCGTCATCATTTCTTCCATTTTACAGCTATAACGGGCTCCTATTCATTATCCTATTTTTTTCGTCAGACCTCCTAATATCGTCATGCTGTAGTCACACAATGGCTTGTTCGACAGTGTATCTGTGTACACATAACACAACACGTCGTTATAAGCCGCAAAACGATCATCATCATTCTTCCACTTGAATTTTAAGTAGGAGACTCTTCCAAGCACCACAAAAGACTTCCATTTCATCCTGTCTGATAGGTATTTGAATGGCAAAATTGTTTGAATACCTCTGTTCGTCCTCATCCGTCATGAGGGTTCGACAGTTGGATTTTTTTTTAAATTTGCAAGCAATGAATACAAATTTTAAAAGCCTCACATGTGCAGTTGCTACTTCTGACACAGCTCAGCTTATATAGTGTACTCGTTTAATTTTTTTCAGCAATGGCTGTCCAACCAGTACGAAACAGAATTATTAAAAAAGCCAACTTATTATCAATTAAACACAAGTGGTCATCAAAGTGCTAGAGGAATTAGTAGAATGGCGAGATGGTCGAAAAAAGTTAGAATCTAGGGAATGCACGGAATGTATACAGTACTCTCAGCATGCTTTGCCTTCATTGTGCCAGGGTATTGTTGAAAGAAAAGCGATCGAGCACATAAAATACAAGTGACATTCTTATGACCACCATGCTGACATTCAGACTACACGGGTACATTGTTAAGGCTGAATGAGTTTATGAACCGTTTTTTGAATGACTCTCTTGTCCCCACACTGCATATATTTGAGAGAGACAGTGGGTCTGGAGGGTCTGCCGTAGTGGACAATGAGTGAGGAAAGAGGGAAGACAAGGAGAAAATCGTCCGTCTTGACAATTAATGGCTCATTTGATGTTCATACAGGGAGAGAGAAAAAACTGATTACTATCTAAATGTCCAGGACAGATGGGCTTTAGGTGTCCAGGCATTACTCTCTGCTTCCATGTAGCCCTCGTAGACCTTTAACACAACACAAATTATTTTGTCTTTACACGTGTGCCTGTCCGCTGCCACAACTCTTTTTTCCTCTTTCAAAACCAGCACTAAATTATTGAAAGAAAGTTTTCGAATTAAAATTCAGGCCATGTACGTTACAAACGTGGCTGTCACACTAGGATCATTTTTGTCGTTGTTTTCCAGAGTGCAGGATAATTTCAAGGATTTTGGCAAACATATTTACTACTGGAAAGTCGTAATGCAGGACCAGTAGCCATGTAGAGTGCTCACTCAGCTCTTATGTAATCTTCTGTCTCTACAAGAAGTCACCGCTTAAATTCCTGGCTCAGGGTCCCTGCCACCAAACGACTCCATTAAACCCTATGGAACCTCCAAAATCTTGCCAGTCCTTCTGCAGCTTGGCACTTTGGTGCTCAAGCACCTGCAATAGCCTCCTATACATTTGAGCATTTAATTTCATAAATTAGCAGCAACTCAGTTGACTCAAGGTCTAGCATATGTGCATTCGATATAATTATAGCGTCACACAACCACATATGCCTCACTCAACATGCCGTGAATGGCAATTAAAATTTGCGTCGCTTAAAAACGGATGCAATTCATAGTGAAAACGATACTGACCACATGATTTTAATCAGTTGAGCGATAAATCCTGAAAAAGCCCACAAACTTGTCTTCTCCTTTGCAGGATGCAATTCATTTATTAGTTAGTCTCTTGTTCTCAGACACATACGTATTTACTCGACAAAGTTGAACACCCCGTTTAGGCTATTGCCTTCAACGGGGTGTAGGAAACGGGAAGGTACAATCACGTCTTAATAATCAAGGTACAGTGATAATAATTGCACTGCTAACTTGAAAATTACAATGCCGTGTGAAATTGAGTCAATAATAATTATCTAAATGGCACACACAACGCGTCAGGTGTTCTTCGTCTGTGTGCACGTATTAATAATGATCAAAACTGAAAAACTCCTTTGCTGGATTTTTGCACGATAGCCCTTAATTATGAGGCGACGACGACCTGGTTATGACTTCCTTGGTATAATGGATCTGCCCTACACTAGCTTATAATGCTCTGCTCATGCGTTTTTTCACCGCTCTCAGTTAAAAATCGTCTTTTCATTATGTTCAGAGGTTTGATGAGAGGCTTCCGCGCACAATGTTAATAATAATTGTTTCACACACTCACACGAGCAAAAAGTGTAAATCATCTGGCCAAAGTATTACGGACCACCCTATAGCAACGACCTTACTGATCATAGGATATGTTTCCTTTGTAATCAGCCATTCTAATTCCATTACTATTGGATTCCTCTTCAAAGTTCACACCTTGAGCTACACCCACATCATAATTTTGCCATGCTCAGTACACACACGACTCACACGCACTTTCATTTCTCATTATGAATGACATGAACTTGGAATTGTGGCCTATCCACGCTCTATGATTTCTTGCTACTATCACTGCTAATTCTTGTGTAGAATTCCATGCAAATATATGTAGAAATGATACATAAAAACTACATATACGTATACATGTATATATGCACACACGCACAACTAATTTAATCCTAATACCAAGTTGGAGTAGTGAAATTGGATGGAATGGTAATCAGAATTGTGAAGCATGTAATCAAGTAAAATTATGAGAGTAAGAGCCCGCTGTTCATGTTGAACTTGTAAAGACAAGGATTTACGTTACTCAAGTAGTATACAAGAGCTGTCCATGTTGTGTAAGTACCCTACACACTCAAGAGGGAGAGTGAGTAAGATGCTCTCGAAGATAAGGGGAATAATTTGAGCTACATTGACTAAAGTTACTCACAATATACAAGTACTTGTTGTGTTGTTGTAATAATGAGTATTAAGTGATGCTTGGCTGCAGCAGCCACACATGCACATTTTCCTTCCCTTCATGCATAGTCAAGTTTTATTGGGTAAAAAGAAGAACCGGATACACATTTCCGTCATGTCATGTCTACATGCACTCCAGGCTACACTCCAAACAAACCCTCAAGCACACCTCCTGAAGCTGCGTGTGTGCAACTTTCCAGCGGCATAGCAGCCCTCTTCATTGTCTATTCCATCTGAGCTCCTTCCAACTTCCTCGTGTAATTCATAAAGACCACGTAGACTTCGTGTCTACCTGCCAATTTCACTTTGTAGTAGCGCCTGTAATAACTACTTGATTAAAAAACTAGAAAAGCCTTTTCCTCACACACCAAATCCTTTCACAGGCACAATCCACATTGCTCCTGCTGTCCAAGCTCATCGCAGCAGGTGTCCTGCATTACAGTTTTCATCAGCTGTGTCTCTCTATTCAAAGTGTAATCATATTAGCAGAATTACTGTTCCGAATGTATTTCGGATATGTTTAGCCGCCTCCAACTCGCTACATGAGCATACATAGTAATTACATTGAGGGTGCCTCGGTTTTTTTCTTGACCGTCATGGACAACATATGTGAGGATAGGAGGCAGGCGGAACTTACACCTTAGCTGACCAGTGGCCAGAAGTAGCCTTAAGTGTTGGAGTAAAAGAATCGTGTCCAGAATTTAAATTTACATTCCCTCATCATACATTTTCTTCTGCAATTCTCTAAGGACTTTTCAATCGTGTCTCTTCCCCACTTCATTTTATTGGAGAGTTGTGATGAGCTTTTATTAACCATCCTCATTTACCATTCCTGCAGACTCATTGATATTCAACAGTAGGACAGCAATTGCCGAAAAAGAATAATATTTTCAAGTCAACCAAAGCCTATTATGAAAGGGAAGTTTAGAGTGAGGCATGCGTATATATCTTAGGAACACTTCTAAACCCTCTGTATTTTTTGTCAATGTCATAGCAATTATATTTGAGCGTTTTTGACAATTATTATCCCTACTTATTATATTGTTTTTTTGAGATGCTTAGGCTTTGTTAGGGAAGGCGGAAAATAAATAAAGACAAGAGAAGAAGGGGATAATCGGGGAGTAATCAGTCGCAATCAGAATCACAGTGGATAGACATTTATGTGGTATGGAAAAGAAATGCCGAAAGAGCATGAAGATAAATGAATTGTCGGATCCTGTAAACTTGTTTCCTCACCACCACCATGACGAGCATACCTTGGACTAATTCCTCCCATTTCAATCCGACGTTGGTATTTCCCCCAGTTTTAACTCCTTCATCTGCCGCCTTCTTTACCACCACCACGATTGCCATCCTGGTTGTGTATAAATCAGAAAGAAAAATGAACCGTCGCAGCGTCTCTTAAGACAAAGATTCAAAGGATTTGATCTCACATAAACATGAGCGTTTACAATATCTCGGACAACATGTCCTGATGGTAGATGTTACTCCTTGTTGTAACTTCATAAATTAGCCCCACGCTTCCCCTTCATATACTCTTTCATAACTCTTCATTCAGAATGCATAGAAAGAAACACGTTGAAATCCATACCATTTTACATATATCTTTAAATTTCTTTCCGTTCTACATGTGAGCCATGTCAAATAACTGGTCATTTTCTTTCTCCATAGCATTGTATAATAGTCAAGGTGGTGTATGCAAAAGCCACGCATGGGCAAATGTACACAAAACAAAGGCTTACAGGGTACAACGATGATCACCGGAGAAAATGAATGGCGGGTATCACCTGCTGTAATTTGAGACGAGTTGAGGATTCATAGGATGATGAAGATGATAGCTCCTCTTTCTCCAACTTCCTTGCATGGTTCTCACTCGAACAAACCACAGAGACCAATAAAATAAATTTCATATTTTTCATCATTACAATGCACTTGAGATGCAGAGCCACATAGTACTTTGTGTGGAACATTGAAGAAGCAAGTTGGGATAAATTTTTGTGCGCCGACCATACGTAATTTTCAATTTTTCAAAGCTCTCCATGAAAAGCTCACACATTTTATCCTCATGATCCAATGACGACTGAGTTATCCGCATTCTACAAGAAACTAAATCTTATCAAGTGTACTAAACGTCAAGGCCTGACTATACACAACCTGTTGACAGGTTCTGAAGAAGCAGGAAGAACAAAAGTCTAAAGCGCACATAAAATCCCCTCTCGCTCACTTGGGATCCCTATGTTATTATTCTTGTGTACACAAGGAACCACATTGAGCCGCATGTCGTCACCGTTTCGATGCCCTGAAAAAAGGCCATGGGAGTTTGGTAGAAACAATTTTCCGCTTATCTAAACTAACAAGTCCTCCAGCCTCACAAGACATCCCATTCGTCTCCTTCTGTCCACTGATGCGTACCACGTGAGAACATGTGTGGGGGGTTAAGGTGGAGGTATGCTAAGCATGTACTTAGCACGGGAATGAAGATGGATTCATTAGCTGGACAGACGTTTGATAGAAAGGTAACAAACATGTCGAGGGGAATAAGTCTAAATGAATGACGGAATGAAATGATAATGAGTAACTGGAGGTCCTCCTCCGTGCTTCTTGTAGCCACACATACACACTGCCTAGGGGTAAGGGTTCGTGTGCGTTAGTCACAAGATTGATTATAGAGCGGTGGGAAAAATTTGAGGGATTCATAATCATGACATATAAAGGGCTGTGTGTTTGTAAAGACGGCCAAAAAATTAACTTTTAGCAGAATGAGTTAGTGAGATTCCATGTTATGTATACACAGGAGTTTGTGAAGCATGAAAATGCATAATAATGCGCGGAGAAGAAAAGCCTAGTGAGGAAGAGGAGGAGTAGGAAATTAGGGAAAAAGTTTCGTCAGTAAAATCTAAAAGACCTGAAAGTCACCAAGATAGTTTGTGTTGATTGATGGGACGTCGGGGAACGGGGTTACGGCTTGAAATACCAAAGCAAAACAGCCATACGCCGTATGTAACACATGCACGCTTCATACATATCGCTGCTCAACATTTACCTCCTAATTTTTTTCCTATGAAAAGCACAAGCACACAGCCTGCCTCTTGTCTTTCATGGACTTTGTTACACTTTGAACGAAAATCCACTTGCGCATTGAATATTATGATACAGAAGAGAAAGAAGACAATCCCTCTGTTCCTTTCTGCAGTTGTCGCCTTATGCCATTGTTAAGCTGAACGGGGGAGAGAATAAATGTTTTTCACTGTGTCTTGTTTGTCAAGCGAAAAGGAGCCGTGGAGATTGGAGGGAGTAAATGATACAATGCTCTTCTTGTTCCTTCCGTTACTAGAAGCTGTGGTACGTCGTGGTTGATGACTGAGAAGGGCAAGTGGTTTAGCATTCAGCAACGCACTTGTACATATCTGAGGGTTGTGCAAGACACTTCGCCACCCACATCGGTCCTCATTTACGTCTACAAACATATGTGCCACTTACTCCGGCTCATAAGCACAGGAAAGTCAAGGCCTGGCATAGAACGATGCGATGACAAGCGACAGGATGTTCTAATCATTGGACACCTTTCTCATTATGCCGAGCATTGCTGATATTGCCAACATTGATCCACTTGAGAGACACGCCACTCATGCGTCATTACACACACTCACTAGCACTCTCCTTGATGACGGACAAAGTCCTTTTGGATTTGTAATTTTGACAGTGAGCGGGAGGTCCTTGCACGGAGGAGGAGAAAAAGATAGAGGGAGCAGAGCAAAAATTAAATAATGGCCCCCGCACAGTATGTTTCCTCATCTTGTTTTCTTAATCATTATCAAGATGGAAGTAAATCACGGAGGGACTAGTCAAATAAAGGTGGGAAACTATTTGCTCCTACTCAACCCTCAAAGCTCTCATTCATTTTCTCTCCCTCCAACCTTTGTTTTCCCAAGTAACTGGCTGTTGTCAAGATCACACTATGTGGCACACCAACCGACCAGCAGTGGAGATCTTACAGAGAGTCACTTGAATGCGTGTGTCAGTCCTATGTATTTGATCATCCTGACCCTCAATATACACACACATGATGAACAGTACCACCTACTATTACCACCACCTTTTATACTTTTGAATCCTTGGCTATGTCTACCTGTTCTCTCCCTCACTCTCCGTTGTTAAAAAGGGACGAAAAAGATTGAAATATTCTTGAAATTTTGTCAAGTTTCACCTCCTATATCTTGCTCACACTGGTGACCACAAGGAGCATGCATGTACCTAGAAGTCGGAATTTTCCCTTAAATATTCATTCTATTGTACTTTAAACTCTCTCCGCACACCATGATCCCACTGTTTGCAATCAGAGCTTACACGGACAGTTAATATGGTGTGGGAAGCTACTACAACATTTATTGTTGAAAAAAATGACCCTTTCAAACTGTTGGACGTAGAAGTCAAAGGGAAAGGCATTGGAGATGAGAAGTGGAAGTGAGTACGTGAATAGCGTAGTGACAATAAGTTGGCTTTTGACACGGAGAAAAACACTTATTTGTCCATTTTCTCAGTAGGAGGAATCTATAAGAAATGTCCGATGAGGATGATAAACGACATCAACCTGGCGTCACCAACTGACCCTCCGAAAAGTGTGAGAAAGGTTACGGAATTTTGATGGCTAATAATGGATTATGGATTTCAGTAGCGAGAGAAGACGGCGGGATGAGGAGCAGCAGCAAGGACTGCAAACTAAACTTGGTGAAGGGATGAGCGGATCAAGGACCTGATTACAACTTGTTGTCATTCCCTACTGGGTTTTCCTTCCTTAGGCCATTTATCACATGGATATGTGCACTCACTTAATTTTTGACAATGAGAGAGAGAGAGACAAGGTTTGAAAAAACGGCATGAGATTCCAATTAGCAGAGTAGATGGTTGATTATGATTGAAAGGGAGTGTGTCTGTGTAGTCAGGTTTGGATGGGATCAATCAATATTACAGTAGGATTCTTTCTACTGCTCCTGCAGCAGGTAGTAAGATGATGAGTTGACGTAGTACAAATGAACGTTGAACAGAGGCATCATACTACCTTGTCGTGAGTAATCAATGGAAGTTTGTAGTGGTCCGCTCAACTGCCGTCAAGATGGTGAGTGTGCCGGTGTCTGATGCCATTTCATTAAATGATCATCATCATCTCTTCTTTTCAAATGGCACTCCCACATACTTGCAATCTCTCTCCCTATCTCTCGTAATGGAAACAGAGAGAAGGCATAATGTGTCTTGAACACTTTAAATTCATTTTTCAGCCCATTCTCCACACAACAAATTCCTTCCGAATTGACTCCCCACAGGAGGTCCTTAACCATTCACTACTGTCATTCTCCTCCAGCCTTCTCTTTCTCTCTCGAACGTAGCCGGCCAACGAGCCTCTTAATATTACAACATTCTATTTGCATACATGCGTCTCCATGTCAATTGTTAACTTAACTCACATACACATAAAGATTCTGCCCTCCCTACTACTGCATCCAACACTATTCCCAGTTCAGTTACTCAATCACAGAACGAACGCTCGGTTAGAGCTGTCCGTTAGTTTCCATGAAATCTGTAGTTAGGACCGGTTTGTGATGATACTCAAATTAGAATTACACATGAAGCAGACATTTTTGATGGTTGTACAGTAAATTTCTCTACTCATCTCGCAGGTGCTCGCCTCTAGCAATTCACGGTATGTACATACGTACGCGTGTGTGTGTGTGCTTGATTATTAAAATGGTTGAATGCAATAGAGACCGGGAGTTGAGCTATTAATAATCATGACACGTCCACGCGTAAACAGTGGTTAATAAAGTAAAGGAGGATGAGTTGAGAGAGGAGGACGCGAGAGGTTCAATAATGCGCGACGCCTCAACACCAGCTACAGCGTCGCAGACATAAACCAACTTTGATTCACCACCAGTGCCGTACAAATTGTCTCCATACCGATGGCCACCATTTCAATGGCTTATTTATGCCTTTGGATACATCTCTCTTGCTGTTTACGAGGACATTTTTCAGCCTGTCAAACATTGACAATATTCACAGTGTGCCCAAGACAGTCAAGGGAGAATTCCTGAGCTTGTTGATGATTACGACATTGGGATGGGTTAGAGAGGGTTTGGATAGGGCAACCACACTTACTTATTAGCACGGCACATTCCTTCTTACATAGAGCCTTGTTGTCGATGTTGCTGCGGTTATTCGTTGTGCAATGTGAATCAATGGGCTGTCCATTTGTTTTATAACGATGAGCTGCATAGGCGCGGTACTAGCTGAGCTGTTGGAGCTTGTCAAATGATTATTGCAGGAGTCAGTTTGCGGATCCTTTTAAGAGCTTTTAATTAACACATCATTAGTCACTCGGTGTTTTTAATAAAAACAATCAGGTGTCTACATAATAAGGTACAGAAGGATTTGCATTAGGCTTTGTAAGTGTATTAATGGTTAAATGAGACAGGGAGATACTTATATGAGATGATGTGAGTCTCATGATGATGGTGATCCACCTGAAATTGACATGACAGGTAGGATGGATGTTAGGACATTTGGTGTGGAAGAAATCCGAATGCTGATAAAAGGAGAGAGGTTGGCCTTGCTTGTCCTACCTGCAGTGAGGTGTTAGTATCCTAATGCGACTGGATGGATGGAAGGATGCCTAGGGATGCGAAGAGATTCGTCATGCAACTAAGTTTAACATCAATTGTGTCTTGCTTTGTACTTGTACAAATGCAGGATGGCAGGGAGGAGAGTGAGAGACGGGAAGTGTAATTGAGGCAGAGGGAGTACAAGATGTGAAATGTTAAAAGTAAGCTTTCATCCCACATCGATTAAGTCAACAATAAGGCACTATGCTTGTTCCAGCCTCACTATGTCCTTATCTTCGGTGTACATCAAATTTTTGAACGATTGAGCCTGGCCGTTTTTTATGACATTTTACCTCTCCATCATCATACACGACGTTGTAAGGAACCACCGACTTATAATTGCGGTGCGTGCACACACACATGGACACACACGCACGTACTCACGAATAGCTCAATTCCCTATTATAAGCATCATGCCCCCGTGAATCGAGTCTCCTGCTCCGAGCAACATTTTAATGATAATTCAATTGACTACGACATTTTCTCCTTCAAACTCTATTCCCTAAAGTACACTGAGAGAATTGGAGAAATGTAGCTAGGAGCAGGGCTTACTGATACCTTCCTACAGGGTACCTATGGCCTCCAGTCACAAGGGCACAGGGGTCATGATGATGGAAAATCCATACCATTATTACTACGCGGTTGCTGCTGATGGACAGAGTTGGATAGTAAAAACAGCTTCATCGATAAGCTTTTGACTTCACACGTGGAGGGAGCCGATTCGGGGACAATTGATTAGGAAATGGAGTTGACACTTGGTAATACACGACTTGTTCAATGTCATGCCGGGTCGCGCACACGCTTCTTTCAATCCATCCGGCGAACAGCAAGGGACGACGAAACGGAGAACAATGCAAGTCATCTTTGTCATCATGATTGCTCGGACAATTTGTGAAAAGATATCCCAGTACTGTGTGTACGTCAACTTCACACATTTACACACATACGTATAAACGCTCATGTATTAATGATACCGTAACTCACTGATCTATTCTGCCGTTTCATGACTGTGTATCTCCATCACAGCACAGCATAGTGCAATCATTGTATGTTACCGTATCAAAATAATCGGTCAGCAGGTTATGGTTTAGTATATTCTTTTATATCCAACGACCCGCTGGGGCTCTACGTGCCGCCAGGTGAGTACACTTTTCAATCTTCTTACTTTACTTACAGAGGAAACAAAAGGGTTCAGTGATGGTTGAAATTCACATGTGAGTGACTATGTGTCTGCCTTTACAGGAGAAATGTTGACCATAGTACAGCTGGATTATAATCAATTTATAAAATCTCCAAGTATTCTCCGACACACAACGTTGACCAGTTGATGGAGGGCAAGGATCAGTCTGAAAGTTACTCTCGACGTCATCGTCGTCAAGTCAAAGCGTGGAAATTGAAATTAGACCCCTACCGACTTACTGGTTGATGTCAAATTTAGCACTTTTATTCATCTACGTTACGTAGACTACACGTAGTACTCAGTACTGCTATAAAACTCACTAAATGTAATGTTGATGCTCCTGGGAATGTTCATGATAAAAGCAAAACATTCTTTCTTTTCTCTATCTCTCTCATGACAGTCCTCAGCAGGTTGTGAAAGGAGCGTTGACGACATGACTGAAAACATGAAGTTGACGTGAGGACGGGGAACTTTCTTCGACCTGTTTTTACCCCAAAAATCCTCATGATTTTATCGTCATGCTCCCTTATAAAAAGATTCACCATGTAGTGGTTCGTATTGTGTTGGACATGGTGTAGTTGTTGCTTATCAACTACTTAACATGGCTGACATGTGGAACATGTTTTGAAGAGACGTGAGTATGCTGGAAAGATGTGCATGCGTTTTATTTTTAGCTAAACCCGAGTCCGGACAAGAGGATGGACGGGCTAGTAAACAAGGATGGATGGACAGACGGATGATGATGGGGTGCTCACAGCAGCCACCATATCTACCTGATCATTTTTGACGTGCTCCTCTAATAGGAATTCTCCACATGGATAATGTACACTTTTCACTTTCACGGCACGCATCACTTAAGTTCACCTTCCTCCTCATAGCCTTCTTTCCCTGCTTCCTGTACGGTTATCTCGACGTACTTGAACGTCAGGGTCATCCATGTCATTTGATTTGCCCTCTACTCACGTGCCACTCACTGCATCTCAGCAATGCATGGTATTTTCAACTTCATTCACATCATTCATTCCTGAATGGAGCCAGGGTTCGGGGGAAATATGAGTTTTAAATTTGACAGTTTCCCGTGTTGATGAACTCGGGAGGAATGTCAGAGGCTTCGTCTGTCTTTGATACATTCAAAACTGAAGACAATTGTATTGGCACCTGAATTTCAACGAAGACGAATGGGTTGGCAGGTCATCACTATGGAAAGCTTCCTCCATGGTGGTATTTGTGCATGTAACTGTGTACATATGTAATGTATAATAATTATTATTGTGTAGAAAGGTATCATTTCCTCATTCTGTTTTTTATTTCTCTCGGAGGGATTGGCATGGTTGGAATGCATTGTCTTCTCCCGTACTGACGACTAGGTGACCCACAGATTTGTCAATATGATTCAATATTTTCCCTCTCCTTCTGAATATTAACAAGCTCATTCTGCTTCTGGGCATGTGGTATGATAACTTGGATGGAGGTGCTTACATACTTTTATAAGCCATCGTGTGCGTCTGCAATTGAACTATGCTGCATGTCTCGTGCCGACGCGTTCATCATCGTGCCAAGAAGTGTGTGTGTGTGTGTGCCTGAAACTTCATTTATCTGGTTGCATTTTACTGTCAGTATGAGTGCCACAAGGCCGTTAGCAGGCACGAACCGTTAATGGAGATCAGAATAAAGTGTGAAACAATACAGACAGTTGGTTAGTGTTGGATTTAATAGTCCTAATAATTGACACAAAGTACTTTCTACTCAATTAAGCAAATTACATGAGTGAGAAATGACAAGGTTTGTGACAAGCTTAATGCTTTCGCGTTCTTGTGCCGTGCCGTACTAAGTACTATGAGTTTGTACACATTGCGTGTACAATAATGAAGGAGTGAGTGGAAGAAGAGGATCTCTATTGACAGCACAAAGGAATTTCATTGCAAACAAAGACAATGGATGTCTTACACTGGTCATGCAGGTGCAGGGAAGAAGAAGACATTTTGGTCGTATATCTCTTCCCCTTCCTATACATTTTATCTTGCTCAATTCATTCACTCATGGCTCACTATGATGGTGGTCTTCCGCTGTCTGTTCACCGTTTTAATAGCCCCGTCTTCAATACAGAAGGCTGGGGAAATTTTGATGCAAGTCGATGATAGGGCCACACGTCAAGTGCCAACATGAATGCTCGAGTTCAATTGAAAAAGAGGATATTTCATTGACAGTTTTAGTGCAGCTAATGGACTTACTCTCGGACCATTCACTCTCCATTTTCTACATCTTTTCAAGCGAGCAGCAGGAGGAACAGTTGCTTTAGTTGTCACACATATTCTTCACTTGCTCCACTCCCCAGTTGTTCTTCCTCTGTTCCCTCGTATGAGATCCGTTAGCTCAGATTACAACTATCATTACAACATCATATCCGCCTTCTCAATGCTTTCCTCTTTTTTAAATGCAACGAGTGGTGTCTTCTCAATTCCTCAAATTCCTGGTGCGATGTACAAAGTTGCTGCGAAATTGAATTAGACTACACACCACCGGAAAAAGAATTCCCTTCAACTGATTATTCCGGAAGATTGTGAAAGGATCTCGAGAGATATGGGGGCTGAGGTAATGCCGCGTATTGCTGTGTGGCTTTAACACAGAATCTCACACTTGGATCTTCTTGTCCCAAGACGCGAGCTTGCTGTAGGTTTCGACCAGGAAATTGTAATAAGCAAAACACATTTCTGTAGCTAACGCCGTGGCAGCCATACACACGAGCAGACACCATTGAAAGGGAGGGTGCAGCCTGTATGAATGTAGGGATTTGCAAGCATCTTAAATCCTCAAGGCATAAAGACAAGATTATTTGTGGATTTTATGGTGAGCACCTTGGATTCTTCCCTCCATGTGACTACAATTATGTTGAGGAACCCTAATTCTCATGAGGCTTGGCGAATTCCACCGTGTGTGCAAGCTCTCACATTTATTCTAGAATTTCTTGTATCATGTGAGCATCATGTGCCCTCGATGGGATTTACCCTTTAACTAAATGCCGAAGAAAATCTGTCGGATATCCGAAAGGATTTTTACACACTAGAACAACCTAGTAGTATCCGTAGTCTCACACACGTCAATGGATTTACGAGCAACTTGTACAGATGTAATGTGAAAACGAGAGAAAAAAACCTTACTTGAGTGAGTATGGAATAGAACAGCTTTGTAGACAGCTTGACTACAAAATTGACTATTTCTAGTGCTCTGACTCAGGGAAAACGTGAAGATCCGAGTGGGCTTGAGATGAATCACAAGCTTTTCCATCTCATTACAGCTGTAGTTAGTTTGTGTATAGAAGACAAATTGACTCCGATCATTGTAGACGAAACATTGGGACCCATCTACAAATGTAAATGCTTCCAGAAACAAGTTCTTTGTCGCATACATTATTTCCTCCGCTTCGATGGTTTTTTTTAAACAATTGAGTAAAAGGTCGTGTTTGATTTGAATCTCTTAAGTTGTCACACTGGTCAAACTGTCTAGCCCTGCTAGACTTGTTGGCTCTTACCTGGAAAAACACACACACACATTGCCCGAAATGGATCAGTACGAATTTACCCTACCATATCTTTATGTCATTCCTTCAGCACTCCAGATCACTAAGCACTGTGCTGTGCACATCACTGCGATCATCATCCATTTCTCCAGCCTAATTTGAAATTCATGCCAACGACGACAGCTGAAAATGTGCTGGGAATTTTGTTAGGCAATTCAATCACTCGTCAAAAAATGAGTCTCCTCAATGTCTCCCTCGTATTCTCTAAAATAATTGAACTCATTTTATATTCATTCCGCACACTGACCTGAGACGAGAAAAAACTCTCTCTATAGCCTAAGAATACATAAACAACGTATAAAAATATTATGCTGGTCGTTAGCCAAGACGAGTAGGAGGATGGGCAAAATATAATGATATCGACTGCTAAACGTACAAGCCCACATTTATTGGCAGGAAAAGTGATGAAAATTGACGGCCTGGGTGAAACAAAGCACCGAAGCATCACAAGTGCTAATTAAGTGTAGAAAGGGCATCAAATTCAAGTCTTTAAACCGCTCACACCCACACTGCCACTTTTACACGTCCTAACAATCATCGCTCAATAGCCCTCCTCACTAAGCCCATTTAAACTTAATAAATGAGCAGTCTCGTCATTATCATCATTAATAGCCACCGCTTTGTTCTCACAGGCATTTGTTAGTGTGTGTGTGAATGTGTAAGTGTGTGCTTGATACAATCCCTTTTTCATCAACTGTAAGCATCACTTTGTATCTTCCCGCATTGTAATTAGCTCCCCTATCTCAATAATAATGCTTGAAGCATACAGAAGATCGGGAGGCTTTGACGGCAACGGACTCTTTACTGATCAACTGTAATTACCATGCTAAGAAACTAAATGGATTAGTGCACTATAGACTTTAAAAAACTAGTTTTCATAATGCAGAGGAATAAGAAGGAGGAGGAGCAGTGAGTCTGGAGAGGGCAAGAGACATTTTGCAGTGAAATTCCTCAAGGCTAGAAACCTGCTCACCTGTTCACACACAGTACATGAGCAATTCCAACTCGTTTGATAGTTGACGAGAAATATTCTATGCTATAGAGCTTATCAATTAAAATTACATAACCATTAGGGCAATTATGTGTAGAGGAGCAATTGTTGCCTCTATCCCTTTTTTCAAGGCTATAAAATCCACGTTATCTGCAATGGAATCTTTGATAATGTCTTCAGCACTCCTTTTATTGCTTGTAAATTCTCTTTTACTCCGTTGGCTGAGCAGAATAAAATGCAAAAGCCTGTTTCTTCTGTAGTAGTGGCCATTCCACTATAGTCTTCTTCTCATTCATACAGTGCAGAGCTATTAGTGTTATTATTTCTCAATTCTACGTGTCTCTCAAGTCATAACAATAACAATAATCACCGCCCTGTCCACCTGTTCTCTCCCTCTGCCATTATTATTATATTTGCGCATTCATATCACATTCGGAGAATTCGCACAGGCACATAGTATACGCATTTCACATGCCACCAAATCTACGGTACACTGTAGAATTCAATGTAGCAATTAAGAGAGAAAAACTGGATTCATTGCAGTAATGTCGGTGAAAAGTTTGGAAGGGCAGAATTCAATGAATTGAGGCGCTATAGTTGCTTGATTTGACACTAGGTGACATTTCGGGATCTTTTGGAAAGGGCAGGGCGACATGAATGTGGCAGAGTGAGAAGTTTTTGGGGCGGCGTGCAGAAGGGTTAAACTATGGAGAAGAAGCCAATTTAGTCACCATCAACTTTGTCATAACATACAATAAAGAATGAGAGGGGGCTGACATGCACATGTACATTACGCCATGTCTACCCGTTCCTTGGAGCATTCTAAACCATTGGGGAGGTTATAGAATTATATATACTGTGGTTATGCATACAAGTAACTACTGTACAAACATTTTGACTTTAAGTGGCAGTCTCAAGTGTATGGAAAAGGAGAGAGCCCGGGAGATGGGTTCCAGATAGACAAATTATGTTTCGGATCATGCCAATTAGGTACGGATAGGCCAGAAGGGATGGCTGTTAGTATGAAAAATGACAGAAATAAGCTCCACCGGTGGTGGTATCAGTTGCAACAAATTTGCAATAAAAAACTATATCACATCACATGTCTCTTTTTCAAGCTCCCACTCTCTTTCCATACTTTCTCCCCTTGCTCCCAACTACAGCTACCTGATACTTTACATGTCTAAATAATGCTTTCCATAATAAGAATGCCGCCGTTCAGTCTAATGTGTTGTCATACTTGTAATGCGTAATGTGAGAGAGTGTGATTGGGAAAGTATCGAAATCCGGTGTCGTTACTGTTCCCGCATGTGGGAACAAGTTTAGTATTAGTAAGAATGTTTTTGGAAGGGAAAAATCAGCTCTGTTTCGAAGCCATTTCCGCTGTTGGCGCGAGCGAACAACCCTCTCCCCTATAACTTTTCATCATCATTTTCCATACTAAGATAAGATGCCATTGAGGGATTTGCAAATCTATAAGCTGTAGTGTGGTTTTTATGGGCTTTTCCTCTGCCTACCTACTACTGCTACTACCAGGATGCCTTTTAATGCCTTTTCAAAATGAGTCCTGCACCATGTGCGTTTTTTCTAGTCTCAGCCGCTGCCTCGATTTCTCAATGTGTGCTTTTAGTGTGAGGAAGTGAGGAACCTTCAGAACGAAGATTTTTTTCATTTTTATAGCCGCTCCGTCTATGACTCCTCCTGTGACTAAAATTTGAAAATAATAATGAAGAAGCGCGTTGGCATAAGCCGTTTTACCTCATATTTTTCTCCGCTGGATTCTGAATGGGACCAATATTAAAAAAATTAATCCTTCTTGCCATTAATATGCAGAGCTTGCGTTAGTGGAGGACTTACTATGCCGCGCTACGACTGTCTGTGTGTATATCTGAATGGCTTAATGGGGGATGATTTTAATTTCACTCTTTCGATGCTCCATCTCTCTCCGCTGTAATATCCGTGTAGCTCATTCTTCAAGCAAGTGCTACTGTGTGTGCAGCTGATTGAGGGAAAAAACCTCTTCTGCTTAATGCCGTTAGTGTGGATTCCCACTAATTTGTTTCCCTTGAAACTCATCTCAAGAAGTGTTTTAATGTTATACTGTATCAGGGAGAGGGATACCGGGACTTATGCAACGTGTCATTTTTTCCTTCCCACCCACATGCTCATTTACCTTTAAAAGATACGTTTCTAATATCAAAATGCTCTGCATCTGGAAGGTTTGGACTAAATTACCAAAGCCGCAATCTTTTTAGATTAATCCCTTTATGACATTTAGAGGGAAGATTGGCAAAAAAGCCTTCTGAGCCTTCCTATACAGCGGGTCACATACAGTGCTCATCCCGTGCCTCGGCAGGTGCTTCCGCGTCCAAACCCCTAGATTACAGTGAGCTTGGATAGACAAATCTTGAGGCTTCTAATTGACTACTTGATGCACCGTCTCCCCACCAGATAGAGAAGTTGCAGTAAGTCCCTACAGATATCATGTGGACTGGACAGTGAATATTAATGGACTGGACTGTCGGAGCACATATGTTAAAAGCAAAGTTCCACCATTGTGAAACACATAGTGGACAGGATAATTCAGAGCTGCGGATGTCCGAGGCTAATTTCACTCTTTGGTATGACGGCCAAGTAGAAAGGGTATTGACAATGTGATATGACTGTGGACCACATGTGCCCACCCAAGTCAATAGAATTTAAATGCCGTTCTCTCCATTTCCTCCTCTCTCTCTCCTGACAGTAAATTCTGTGTAATCGCCATCTTGGGCATTCACTGCCACTGGCTTCCATACAGCACCAGCAGTAGAGTAACTGGCCATACATAATCGTTCCGACAGGGATCTCACTTCAATCACTACCAGAGCTGTACGTGAATACACTACTGTATTAGTATGTGAAGGGCAGTCTCCAAACGTCCTCCTCCTGCTTCACTGTCCTTTCCTGATGTGGTCATCGCCTTTCCACATGGATACCAGTGTCCAGCATGTGGAGCTTGCTGGCACTGACGTGAATGTAATGGACTGGACACGAGCAAAGTAGGGAGCAGCATCAGCTTGAGATTAGGATACAATCTGATGTATGCGGACAAGAAAATACGCTTGTTAGACAAAGCGTACCAAACAATGTTGGCTGTATGTGCTAATGTCACATATACCCAGCATGCACAAACAGTCGAATCACCACACATCAGCTGCTGTAGGTCTAATCACGGATTTATTATTGAAATCCCGGTCGTAGATCCAAGCTGTCTAATTTTTTATTGCTATATTCTCCAACTCCAGGCTATCATCATTAAATCCCACTTTTGCATTCGAGCAACTGACATATGAGGGTGCTCGTATTATCATTGAATGACTGGGGATTCTCTAATGAAGCTTCTGCTCAGACTATAAAGGGGAAAAAGTTTGCCAGCAGCAGCAGGTTTCAATACAATTCTTGTGTCTATGTGGGATGTACGCGGAAAGGGGAATGTTTCATTGCATCAACCTATCAACTTGATACAATGATACATACAGGCATGCGATTATGACTACTAGTGCTGCAAGGACTACTAGTTGGACGGGGATACATTATTTGTAAGACGTTATCCAAATATTTAGATTGCGACTTATATAAATTTTTCTCACATGTCTCGCCGCTCTCATGTTGGCGTATGCTTTGTCATAAGCGTGCATGTGGCGAGAGGCTTGCTCTATGCAGCGCAGAACCAAAAGCATTCGTGTGCATAAAATTAGGGTTGTTCATAGTCTATGTCGTGGACATTGCGTAGGCCCACCCCGCCTATTACTATACACTCCATCCATTATTCCTTTATTCTATTTCCATCACCCTCCAACACACACACATACACACACATACACACACACACACCAACTCCATTGTTCTCTTCCTCTTCACTCTGTCACTTGGTCCGTCCCTAACCAGTGACTAGCCAACAGTTTGTCATAATTACAAAGGCACAAAGACATGGAGAAGTCCCCACGCGCGGAGGATTTATATACGCGATACGAACATGATGATTACTATGCATTACTTTCTAACCTGTTCCCTATTTTTCACAGATAATTTTGCGGGGATTTCATCCTCGTTCTTCATCACGTCTACGCTATCGTCTTTATTAGCCAAAGGTGGACGGACCATATAATTTCCGTCGCCGACATCTTTATTAGCTTCACACTTGCATCTTCAATTATTTATATTACAAATGCTTGTAGCGCATAACTTATTCAGATTAGAATCTTCTTCTCCCTTGCAACAATACCATCCGTTGGGAGGTTTTAAATTCTCCCCTTTGCAACAGCATCTTCATTTTGTTCTTTGTGTTGTATGCATCAAGCAAGTTTGCAGTAAGTGATATGGTATAGAGCTCGAAGGAAGAAGAACTTTTCTTGGTGGTGAATTTCTTGTTTGACGAGGCTTTGCGGATGTTGTAAGATGGAAAAGGAAGCAGAAGGTCTATGATATTTTAACGATGGCGTGAATAGACCAGAGGAGCGAGTAGGAGGTTGAGCGTGTGTGCAGGAGACACAGAGAGAGTGGCTATATGTATGCATGGACTGTAACTACAACTCCAGCTACTGTGTGTGTAAAGAAAGTAAAGTGGATGGAGATGAAGACGTAGGCAATCAGCAAGTAAAATCTTTCCTGAAAAGTTGGAGATGAAGGGAAGGAGAGGACATACAGTAGCACTGGAGGAGACGCGAGAGAGTGGTAATTCTGAGGAAGAAAAGGGAATGACATGGAGGTGAGCTGGATGAACCATTTGCATTCCACTGAGTTACTGTTCATCGTGCAAATAGGGGCATTAATTAGCATTTAGATGGCTTAATGATAATTATCCCATTAAGCCCGGCCGCCGTCTGCGAAGTGGAGGGAGGGAGCTGAAGCGTGTGAGAGTCTGTGCGAGCGAGAGAGAGAGATGTATCGGTGTGAAAAGAATTGACGTGAAATTTAAAGTGACATTCCTTGGAGACCCATTCCAGGGAAATGAGAGATCCAGCTAAATGGGTGATTAAGGATACAAAAGAATAATGAAGTGAGCAAGTCCCTGTCATCCGCTCCGCCGTCCCAAAGATAAACGGAGCACATTCTGCCAGCCGATAGCTTCATTTCTCCCTCACATTCGCCAATTTGTCACACCCAAATTCCCATTTATTTATAATGAATGACCCACGCTTGTGCCCACTAGATCTGTCTGCATGGTTAATAGTCCTTTGTACTATCACATGAAGAAACACACACGGCTGTGTACCCGGGCTTTAACAACCTTGTCTATTTGCATGAGCGAGGAGGCGGTAGCATAGTCAAAAATCCCTCTGTGCTACATATAAATTTCTCCTCCACACAATCTCAGTCGTCACACACACGCTCCCATTTACTCATGCTACACAGTTATTAAAAGTAACCTGCTTATGCACAGTTTCAACATGGTATTAGTCCCGCACATACGCACACGCACACATACCGTAATACCCGCCGTAGGGGGATCTCTACGACACCGTAGAAAATGTCTTCTTTACATAAATGCGATAAAATTCTCCTCAAAATCATCCTTTCCTAATCCTTCCTCTCCTTTTTTCCCTTTTATTGCAACAAAGCCCTTCCGTTTTAATGCTCTCATCCCCATTGCGATTATATTCCCCACCGATTCGGCTTCTCTTTCCCTCCCCATATCATCACGGCTCATTTTCAGCTGTACCCGTTCCCACTCAACCGGAAACTATATCATTCTCAGCACTTTTCAACTTTTACTTCGTACAAGGAGATGCAATGGATGAGTGTTCTTCTCTATCATCCCTCGCCCTCTCGTGACCTTTTTGCTTGTTGATTTACTCCATAACCCATTGTAATGTTTATGTGAAAAATCATTGATAATTTACAGGGGCGATGAAACCGGAAACATTGCTTGTTTGGTGCAATAAGACAAATACAACTTGTTTGCATTATTGCTGACATCACTTCAATGTACAATCCTATCTAAAATAGAGGTTAGCAGCAAATGAACGTAATCTGGGTGTGGGATTAAGTGAAATTATGTGCAATTTGTGAATTTCATTAGAACGTAGATGAAGGCTACGTACTCATATGCGGAGACCGTTATTTTTGTGAAAAACTGCATATGCGTGCTGCTGTATCATACATTTTTTCACATTTTATTAAGGTGCAGCAGCAGAGCTGGCGTGCATGCATTCAACAGTCGAGTTCACTGTGAGGGGCCTATGCTTAGTGTCTTTACCGTTACTCTCGTGCATTTACATGCTCATGTAAATGAGAACTGGCCGAACGAGTAAGAAAGTCAATGTGTAATTTATGAAATGCTTCACATTGACATGGCTTGAAAAAAGTACCACAGTATGTGTAGCAAGTTTGTTATGATTATTAATATTAGAATGGGACTTGATGATGACTTGAGTTATGGGAAATGCGCAGCTCATTCGTTATAATGGGGGTCAACATGGAATATTTGTGACTTTGCCTTGATATTCATAGCCAGAGAGTCCTACCGGGTCATGGGGGATATGTGGCTTTAACTGGGAGGACTTGTCCTCAACCAGTAGTGAGTAGCTGGTAAAGAAGGCTTATAAAATGAGCTGCGTACAAGCATACCCACCAAGCACAGGAGGGAAAAATTTGATGAATAGTGAAAAATATTTTCTTCCAGCTCTCCTCTCCTCATGAAACTCCTGATGACAATAATAATAATTCATCTAGTGTGCAATAAACATAACAATAGGTTGAAAAAAGAACCTTCTTATAACCTTACATGCATAGATTCTTGGAGATGCGGACGACTTGAGGTGTACGTACTAAGTGTGGTATGGTACATGACTGTGCTGATTCCATAAGGTGATTTAATTTGAATATGGACACAGGGGATACAAGCCAAGATACCTGCCTGGTTTAATGGCCACTACTGCTTACTTACTGTTGTGGTCCATGTGGATGGAGCGTCGCATACAGTAGTGTCTCATATCGCTATGGAGGAGCACTTGTGGTGAAGTGGGCAATAAATTCACCATATTTATACAGAATAATGCAGCAAGGAGTCTCCCTTAGGTTGATAATGGACATAGTCCTCCTTCACAGGAACCCAAATACTCACTGCTGCTCCTCCGACTCTAATCTATTATGACCAACTGAGCTTTACTGGCTAACCATGTGGGAAGTTAATGTCGTCACTTGTCTTCTTTTGGTGAGTAGAATTTACGAGTCACCCTGTGGTGCTTGGGATGCTACTACTTGTAGCCAAATTTGTGCCGGTTTGTCCACGGCCAGTTAGCCTCCACTCTCTCTCTCT